>VYZQ01015429.1:0-13771 GCA_013400655.1 Mystacornis crossleyi | reverse complement strand
TAGTTATATATATATAACTAATAAGATATAATAACTTATAACAGTTATAAGTTATATTAACACTTTTATATTGTGGCACTCAGAACTGCCCCCAGCACTCGAGCTGAGGCTGCCCCAGCTCAAAGCAGAGCGGGACAATCCCCTCCTTGCCCTGCTGGCGATGCTGTGCCTGATGCCCCCCAGGACACGCTTGGCCATCCTGGCTGCCAGGGCACTGCTGACTCATATTAAGCTTTCCATTGACCAGGACCCCCAGGTCCGTTTCCGTGGTGCTGCTCTCCAGCCTCTCATTCCCCAGTCTGTCCATACATCCAGGGTTACCCTGCCACAGGTGCAGATTCCAGGACTGGCTCTTGTTAAATTTCATACAGTTGGTATCTTCATTTCAGTCACTGCCATGACTAGAAAGAAGGGAGGAAAGCAAGGAAAAGAAATATGTAGAGAAGAATGAAAGGAGGGAAAATAACCCTATTCCCCCAGATCAAATACCAGTGTGTTAATGTATTCTTTCTTAACATACAATACCAAATGGAGGTGTATGAATCTCAATCCTGAAAACTCAGTGGATTAAAAAAACGCTGACTGCTTAAGCCTGAAACAACTTCAGTGCATCTTTAGGCACAGCCTGGAGCAATAAAGTGTGAAAGAATTTTCATTTATTTATTTATTTTAGGATTAGATACCTATTTTACTATTTAGCACATTATTTTTTGCATTTGGAGACTCTGACTTGTACCTTTATTTGCCTAGTAGACTTTAAAAGGCAGACATATCAGCCACAGGTACAAGAAGAAAACTTGCAGACAAACAGGAAAGTGAATATGCCTCAGAGAGCTGTAAAAGGGGCACGAAGAATGAAGCATTTTCCCTGGGAACCCTTTCAAGTGGAGCACAAAATGGAGGCATGTATATTGGACAGACTGCAGTTGCTTTTGCCCCCAGGAGGAGTAGTTCTTCACTGGGGATAAGGGTAGGGAAATGTTATAAGGAAGAAACAGCCACCAAGCTGGGTTGGAAAGTGGAAGGGTTGCTTTAGGCTAGGAACTGGCTTTCTGGGGCTCTGAGATCCCACTGAAAATCTTTCAGGTTTGTATGTGTGCATGGGTGCACATCAACCAAACATGAACCCAAGCTTATAGACTATCTTCTCTCATGACTCAGTCCAGGCCTTCTGAAATGGGACTCCCCCTCTATGTACTACTGCAATACAAAAAATAAACAATACCCACAACTCTGGAGTTGGACACTGCACAGATAAGAGATGTAAGTCCAACAGTTTTTTGGGGTTTTTTTGTAGGACTGCAAGCAAAAGTTCCATATTTTTGGCTGAAAATGTAACCTGCATGTGCAAAGTAGCTCAACCATCACCCAAAGATTCTGCCACTGATTTTGGAGGTGGAACCCAAGGTGGACACGGCAATGAGACTGACCTCTTCAGAAATGTGTTTCTAGTGTAGGCAATAACCAGCTGAAAACCCAATGCTTGTGAAGCAGAAGCTTCCCTAAGTTTGCACCAGGATATGATTCCAGTGAAAAAATGGTGGTTAGCAGTACGCTGTGCAGGCTTGACTTCCCACATGCCTTACCCCATGTGATACTGCTCTTTGCCAACACCTTTTTCCCCATTTTCACCAGAGCTAAATATTTGCCAGCCTCTAAAAAAATAAAAGCACACACAAAAATGAGGTAAGGGGAGCTGTTAGTACAGATGCTGCTATTTGAGAGCTCACATAGCTCTGGGGAAATAAGTACTCAGTATGTAATCCCAGCTATGACACTAAAGGTAAATGGATTTGGGGATTTTTGTCATGTACTGTGGTAGCAATAACAGCAGTGACAGGGTATTTGTATCCCCACATCACATCTGGTGAAAATATTTCATCTGGGAAGCACAGCTTTTATCACATAATTTGCTCCCATTATTTTAGTGGCTAATGTTTCACACTGCTGGTAATCCTCACCTGAATGGTGGCTGCAAGGTGTCACTCTACTCCACTCCACTCCACTCCACTCCAGATTTGGGAAGCTTGGGATATAAATTGAAGCCAATATATCCACTATCAGAGAAACATGTATTATTATTAAAGCTCATTCATCACACACTGAAGTAAATACCTTGCATGGGGGAATTGGAATCATTTTCAGTGAACTAGATCCATCACCTTCTAAATCAGGTACATCAGCTAGTGAATCAAATGCATCACCTTTGAATTAGATGGACTCCCAGTTGAATTAGATGCATCACCTATTGAATCAAATACATTACTATTGAATCAAAAACTGTACGTCACCCAGTAAATCATGTAAATGTTACCCATACTGCACGTTGAACAGCTGCATCACCAATAAGTTTAACAGATGACATGTTAAAGCCTCTATAACATTTAAACAATTACCATAAGGGCCAAATTCAATATGTCAGTTACCAGTCCTGAAAGATCAACTTTTCAGAGCCAGCAAAAACACTGTAAAGAAGTTTTTCATTTTTTCTAATATGTTAAGCCTATGAGTAGGCAAAACTGAAAGGACTAAGAGGGAAAACAAGATGCAATTCAATAATATTGCCAGTGTAGTTTACAGCAACCCTGAGATGCTGACATAATCAAGGCATAAGGTATGACAGTTGTTCCATAATATCTGTAACTGCTGTACCACATGACTAGGAGAGGGCTAAGCCCATTGCTTAACACAGTGACTACTTTCCATCTGTCACAAGATTCTCAGTCTTGCCAGCACCTTAGGGGTTGAAGCAGTGACCACTAAATGCAGGGGATTAATTAGTTAGTTAGTTAGTTAGTTAGTTAGTTAGTTAGTTAGTTAGTTAGTTAGTTAGTTAGTTAGTTAGTTAGTTGGTTGGTTGGTTGGTTGGTTAGTTGGTTAGTTGGTTGGTTGGTTAGTTAGTTGGTTGGTTAGTTAGTTGGTTAGTTTGTTAGTTTGTTAGTTTGTTAGTTTGCTAGTTAGTTATTTGCTTATTTACTTATTTACTTATTTATTCTTTAGCAAAAAATTTATCCCTGGGGTAGGCTAAGTTTCTAAGGGTAGCGCCAAGCAAAAATGTACAACACAAGATGAGCTCTGCTCTGGAATGGAAGGTGAGTCAAATTCAGACCTCAAAGGATGTAATCTTTTATGAGCTATATTGTTTGCAAATGTTCTGTAACCTTTAAAAATAGCCTTATTATCAGATATTTTGAATAATTTTTATGGCTTCTTATCTGGAATTCTAAGCAGTGGGAAGAAATCAAAATATTACATTTTCTGATTTCTGACCCTCTAATACAAACATGGACAGCCCCATCTTACAGACTGGAAAAATGAAGAAGGCAGCCTTTTAGTGAATCCTTATTTTCCCTTTCCATCTACCTTTATGTTGCACCAATCATACAATGAAAGCATCAGGTTTAGATTGAGGAGTTTTTGATTTTGTGACTGACACATTTTTGGCAGAAAAACATACTTATCTGCCTCAAGTTATCTGGAGGGCTGGAACTCTGGTCAGTCCTTGCAATAACACGATTAAGATGCAGTCATAGTCATGTCTGAAAGAAGGAAGAACAAAAGACATATATGCTCAAGAGCACTGCAGCAGCATTGCTCCAAATGAATGAGAGCTGAGTCTGTGCTAAGCTTTCTGCCCACTTTAGAGGAGTTTCTTGATGTTTGCCTTTTGCTGAGGAACACACAGAGGAGAAGCACAGAAGACCAGAAGGAGAAGGGAGAATAGATAAATGTCTGGTGCAGGTTGGGTTAGTAAAAAGGAGAGGGAAGAAAAAGGAGGACACTTCAGTAAGGATATAAATAGACAGAGTTACTAGAATACTAAAATTGTTTTGGTACTGGTGACCAAAATTAGCAGCTCCTTTGTTTATGGTCTGGGAGAGGGTGAAGGAAATGTAAATAAAAGAAGTGTACTGGGCTGAGGAAAAGCTGGCCTGCACGATTAACTGAATATCATCTGTAATGGTCATTTTTATCCTGTAAGAACATCACTATTGATTCAGACTTACTGACACTGAGGTGGTGTGAGCATACTCTTTCCACTGCAAGCAACACCCAGGATAATTATAGGACTGCTTGACTAAAGTGCATGTGCACACACGCAGTGTGTTTTTTGAACATGCACAACATTTAACATCCTTTAGAGAGTTTAAGCTAAGGATATTGTACCTTGCTTTCTCAAGCATTGTCACACTTTAGAAAAAATGAAACTGTAATACTCAACTCACAAAAATCCCCTTTAAAAGTTCCCATTGAGAATGGCTTGTTTTTCCCATCCTTTGTTATCCTTGTGACAATCATGGTATGGAAGTATTAGGAACAAGACATCTGAATTGCAACGGCCAGTCGTCTGTAACAGACAGAAGTTTCATGCTCTACTCCTTAACCTTTTAAATAGTCTGGGGGTTTTTTTTGAGTGGCTGGTTGTTCCACCTTTTTTCTCCCAGGTTTCCAGGGCTGCACTAGGGGAGAACAGGAATCAGCCAGCCAGTCAGTCCAATTACAGCACATGGAGACTACTGCTGTCTTTCATGAAGGGCATGAGTGAGGAATGAAAAAAATCTCATTTGTGTGACAAGAGTTTCAGAGAGAAAAGAGAATGAGACTATATCAGCAGGTGTCTCTGAAGGTGGCCCACACAAGAAGTAGGTGAGCCTCTATGTCTATTATTTCCACTGGATGGGGGAAAAGCATATCTTTATATTCCTCTTTTGATGTATGTTATGCAAATATCTTTCCTGAATAAAAATTCCTGCTCTTTGTACCTGTAGGGTCCTGACAGGCCTTCCCTGGCAAATCAAGTTCTATCTGTTAACTGTGATATTGCACTGACTGTCTGTGTCATCCCTTCCACTGGGGATAGTCTCACTGCAGAGTCAGCAAAACGGACAAAACAGGGCATGTGCCAATGCCTCAGCTGATGCACTTCATAGCTTGGTGGTTTCAGTTAATGCACCAGACGTGGGCTGGAGCACTTGATGTATGGGCGCACATCTCTGCAGCTGGAGGGGGTGATGATCTTTAAAACTGCTGCAAGTAGGTTTATGAGATAGTATCTGTCAGAGCGGTTATCTTTGGTCTTGATTAGCTTCTCACCGTCTACACGAGCAGGCCACCAATCGGCCCCAGTATTGTCTGTGCCCAGGCCTTGTAGCAATGATCCAGTGGTAGTACCTCCTCTATGTCTGGTTGTTTTGTACAACTGTTTGCTTTTCAGAGTTCTGTACTGGATTCCATACAGAGATGACTTAGTAGATGATCTCCCCATCTAATTCCAGAGGGAAGACATCTGTTTCAAAGGGTAACTTAGACCACTGGAGTCGACAGATGATGTATCTGATTTAGATGGCAAGCCTGACACTTCACTATGAAATACTACATCTCCACTGCAATGCCTTGAGCAAAGCCTTTCCTTCCATGCAGGACATATGTGTGCATGCCTCTTGGGGTGGGGGTGAGGGTAAGAGCGCATGCAATTTGAACAGTTAATAGGCACAGCAACCTTTATGACTCTTGTTCTGTTCAGACACTTTGTTATGGAAAGCAAACTAGCAGGCATGGTACTGAAAGGGCATGGAGGATTAGTCCAGGCCTGGGGAAATACACTGGTTTCTGTTATCAGGGCCTGATACCATTTGATGCAAATATTGCACTGGAGAGAGCTTCAGAAAGATGATGACTGCAACCTGTATACTGCATGCATATCGCCCAGGCAAGGGTAGGCTTGTCTTCCAGCTCCAACACCATAGAACCCAACTGTATCCAAAGATACCACTCTCAGTGAACACAGACTCTTGAACAAAGCCGATCAGTAGGAATAATTCTGGTTTCCAAGATCATATACATGCTGCAGCTGTTTCTGGGTGGGTCACATGTTGCTGATGATTTGCATGCAGAAGATAGTTAAGTACAGCTTGTAGAAACACGCTCTCCCAACAGCAACACAGCGGGTTGTGATGGACGTTCAGAAAAGGAGAAGCCACAGGATTTTTCTACCAGTGCACATCTGGGCTAGACTTTGAAATGGGAGCTCAAGAAAAGAATAGTATAAACATGATTTTTAGGAACTGGCAGGTCTTGACAGATGATAATTTTTTTTGTGACTGTGGGCAACTCAGTTTTTCTGCATTGACTCTTTGTTGTTTATAAGACAACATATACAGTACAGTACATATTTTACGGGGCCTTCATGGTAGCTCATGGACCAAAGACATTCTAATAATGTCATAATTCAGTGTCATGGAAAAGCCAAAGCTAACAATGGTGAAAACAGTTATGCAAATCAAGCAGAATTTGGCCTCCAGCAAAACATCTGTAAGTGATGTGGTAAGATCTGCATGCTAATCACCTTTTACAAATAAGAACTCTGTACTTAGTTCAGCTAAGGGGACAAATTTGGAGAAATCATTCCTTTACCTGAGCTGCTCCAAGTTTATCTCAGGAGAGTTAAGTACAGATCATGAACATGTACACACTGTGGAAGGCCTGCGTATTAAAGGAGAAACACAGAGTTCCCATAATTGGCCTACAGAATTTTTCAGTCTTTCATCCTCCCTTGTTGCTACATGTCTTTCTCACTTTTATTGAGTCATTATGTGATTTATAGAACAAATGCAACTGCATTTGCAGCACTGAACTTAGTGATTTCAAAAAAAAAAGAAAGTAAACATTTACTTTTCCTGCCTACTTCTTCTTTATCTGCAGGCGCCCCCAGGAGAAGAGATGTGGAAATCTAAAAGTCCTCCTGATATTATAGCGTTTGTTGCTTCTCAGAAATGTTTCTCTAAATGGGATCAGCCATCACTTCCTATTAGTACAACCAGCCTTTTCAGTGATGACATTACACAACGGGCAAGACTGATTACTTAGAGTCATAAGACTAGTCTTGTGAATATACTCCTGTGTCCTACTGCGTTCTGAGGGGAGAGTGCTTTGCTTTGCAAAACTACGGCAAAGATTTGAAATCTCAAGTGGATATAGAACGGTATACAGCTGCTCTCGGCTCTTTGCTATCCTCTCTGGCATTGTGCATCATATCTTAGTCTTTTCCATGTCTACTTTTCATAGACAGTATCTAGTTGGCCTCATTTTGCCTCCTCAATGGAGATTGCCATGCTGTTGTGAAGACTAATAAGACTTTTTCAGAGGAAGCATGCTAGGGCAATGGGGACAGGTTGTAAAGATCAGTGTCATTCCACCAACAAGGGAGTGAACTAAATTATAGACCATAACTGTTTGGTCTGTGGTACTCCTTCTCAATGCTTTCCATGGTTTACCCTTTCTGAAATCCTGCTGAGGTTTTTTTCAAAAATCCCAAACTGATGTAACGATTCCAAATGAGCATGTCTTTGTAAGGTGTAGGAGAGAGTATATTGCACATAAATACTTGGAAAAGTAACAGAAGATCCAGCTGGGTGGATGAGGCACTGATGGGCATTAGTCACAGAAAAATAAATCAGCAAGCACTGGATGTAGGATTAAAAGAAAGAAGTAACTGCCCTCTCTCAGATGCTTACCATGGCATGGGCCACCTGCTTTGCTGAGAGGCCACAAGGAGACACTGTATTTTATCTACCCTTACCCTCTTATATTAATTTCTTGAGAGAGTGGCTGACTTCCATGCTGCTCTTCAGAGTTTAGATGTTCATCTACCCTTCCTCCACCACATATGAAGTGAATTTCTTGTAGTCAAACTTGGACTGTGGTAAGAAGAAGAGGTGGCACTGTTAGTGGAAGATCATCTTCAAAATTTGGGTTGTTCCTACACCAAGTATTGGGATAACTGCAGACAACTGGGGGACTGAATTTGGGCTGAGGCCTGAATTATACTGAGCGGCATTCATTTTAAAACTTCGCATCAGAACAAAGCATTAGCCAGGGCAGGAGTTTCTTAAAATCCTGATGTGCCTGAGCTGTTTTAGTGGATTAATGGTGAGGTATTTTCAGTGAAGCAGATGCCCTCAGTTTGACTGTTTTTGTCTGGTCTCCTTTTCTTCCAGCTGGGTGGAATTATGGAATGCTACCTAGGCAGAAAAAATATGCATGATACCTTTTATGGGAGAATGGGTTGCAAGATTTGCAAGTCACTAAGAAGTATTTATTCCTCCAGTGATGTTTAAATCCACTCCCACACTGAGCTTGCTCTTTGCCCCGAGGAGAATTTTGCTCTTTGCAGAGATATAGCACAGGATTTCAGCAAGTCCTTTGACAGTGGAACTGTGTAAGTGACAGGGTCTGGTAAGAAAGGGTCCACCAAAGTAGGCTCATAACCACCACAGAGTAAGAACTTTGTCAAGAATATGAAAGAATTCTTCCAGGAAAAGAAACCCAAACATCTAAAGTCTTCTCTCATAATGGAACTTAGCTATTACAGTTTTAACTTGCAAGACCAGTGTTCTGATTTTGATGAAGCTTCCTTATGCTATATAGGCCTTATTGAAAAATGAAAAAGCAGCCCCCCACCAGAACAGCCGCATTCTGATCTCACTATGCAAGTCGGGGAGAGATCAAAGCAAGTCAGTGACCTAACGTGGATGTAAAGTCAGAGTGAGCAAAATAACAGTCCAGCAGCAGCTAACTCAGCTCTGTGGATGCCTGTGTACACAATCATTATAGCGACCCCAAAAGGAAATATGTTTGAGGAGATCACTTCAATAGACTATGTGTGAAACCTTCCTCATAAAAGTTTAAAGACAACATTGTGGTGCAGTCCTTTCAGCAAAAACAAGTGCATTAGCACAGAAGAGAGCAGCTTGTAAAAGAGGTAGAGTATTCCCACCTCCCCCTTGTTCTTGTCCAGTCCCATGGCTGTGATAACCCTTCACCCCTTCAATCCTTCCTGCTAATTTCTTTTTTAAGGGACCAAGTGCAGCAAGAAAAATAAACACTTGGTTTTACATCAACAACAACAATAATAAAGTGAAAAATAAACCCTCAGGATATTGTTTAAAGCCCAGAGGCCATGAGCCCTGAGACAATGGCTTTTGGTGCACCTGGAGTAGGAGACTCCACATCTCTGTGGCAAATTTAAGAGTTCTGTGAGGGGCCAAAATGAGGATGCTGGTGGTACAGGAGGCAGGGAGACCTCAGACCAAAACCAGAAGCATTCATCCCAGGATCTGCATATGTCCGCAGAAACTCCAGATTTAAAGTTGGCTACTGTGGCTGTGAATTGGTTCCATTTCCAGGTGAACCTGCAAACCACACAGAGTATCTCCAGGCTGCTGCTGCCCAGAGTATCAGAGAGCCCCTCTGTGCTAGTGTGGGCCTGCAGAGCTATCCCACAGTGTTATTGCCTGAGGTCTTCAAAGTAGGATAACTACATTAAAAAAAACAAACCTTGCCTTTAAGTGTAACTTACTAGCTTGAGCTGAGTAACCCACAGATCTAGCTTTACTATTTTCCATCCCAGAGCTAGGTAAGGCTGCAATAACTTGAAGCTCCCTCCACTGTCTCGTACCTCATACTTCTGTGTGACAAAGAAACAACTCTCAGCTGGTTTGTTTTCCTGAAAAGCCTTTTTTTACTAGCATAAGTGGAATTGATACACATAAAATTACTTGGACTTTAATAACAGAGTAAACATAAATGCCTTTGATGGACTAAAAAAAAAATTATGCTGTATTGTCAACTGTATCATTAAATGGCTCAGACTCGGGAATGAGTACACTCTCTTTCCATGACAATGCAGGCAATCCTAGAAAATATCTTAGGTAATTGTGTGAGAGAGTGGACAAAGGTTCCTGAGCTAACATTTCAGAAACAGTTATCCACCCCTCACAACTCTGGGATGGGACCCAGATCTTCGGTGCAGCAGGCAATATTGTGCAACAGTTCCTACAGCTCCTTAGGAAAGCAACACTGAAGTATGCGCGGCATGCTTCTGTTGCTAAACGGTGATGTCTAGTGCCATTTCAGCCACTGTCTGGTTTGCACCTGCAGGTTTAGATGGTCACAGGTCTCCATAGGCCCTGTAACAGGTCTGCCAGCTCCCTACAGATGTTGTGGGTATACCAGCATGGATTGCAAAGCATCACAGAAAGTCCCATATTAAGCAGCTGAAATGTACCAAGGGTGCTGGGGCAGCTGAGATGGCAAAAAACTTGCGATACCTGCAGCAGAACTAGAAGAAAGTAGAAATGAGAAATGCAAGAATGAGGAATGAGCCAGGGCTTCGGGTGCTGGGTGGTCTGCATTTAGTACCCTATCACAAGATCTTGAACAATAGGAGAGTAATTAAATTATTAAATAATAAATAATCTTTCTTCATCTTGTTTTTGCCATGTATTAACATGTGATACTCGTTTCTTTTCAAGGAGGATATTTAGTGTGGGGCTCCAACTCTTACTGCATGTCTGCACAGTACAACATGGATTCTTCTTTTACTGTTCTCACAAGTAAGAGGGAGGACAGAGGGAACTGTTCATTCTTCAAGTCTGCCATCTCTTTGCTCTTTGTCTGAGGCTGACTCTCTGAAAACCTAGTTATAAAGGAAGCATGTCTGTCCTCCATTACATTTACTTCTGCAGTTTGCACTAAAAGCATTAGGATAGGTACTTATCTCTGACACCAAAACCACAGAGTCTCACTTTTTAATTTCTCTCTTGATTAGCTGTTGGGGTTTTTTTGGTTTTTTTTGGTTTTTTGTTTTCTTTTTTTTTTTTTTTTAACTAGAACACCCCTTCCTCCTTCTCGGATATGTTTTTCCCTTTTTAAAAGTGTATCTGTTGCCCTAAGTGCAGCTGAAATGAGTGAACATGTTATGTGGTGCTTCAGGGAATTCCTGAAGGATTGATTCAATTCTTCTGGGATCTGCATTCTGAGAACTGAGAGCACAAGTGCTGCAAAACCTGTTTGTGAAACAAACCCAGGCATTAGTATATATTAATGTGTGTGTGCGTGCGTGCATGTGTGCATGTGTGTTAAGGAAAAAAATAACGGTTGACTCAAAGAAAAAAAAATCAGAGGCAGAAAGAAAAGACCAGGATCCTGAGGGGTTTGGGGTATGTTTTTTTTTAAGTGAAAGCTAATGGAATCCAATATAACTGCTGAAACCTTGTCATCCTGGCTATCAGTGAGAGCCTTTGAATAAGCTAAATCCTTAATCAGTATAGCCTAAGACCCCAATGACTATGTGTAGCAGTGTTAGTCCAGATAAATCCTTGAAGGTTTCAAAGATTTGAAGAGCACTGGCACTTTTCTGTGTAGTGCCTGCCCTTTGTCCTTTTCTCCATGATGTCATTATTGAAGTTTTACACTCACTATGCATGGTGTAAGTTGACATTGACAGTTTCAACACTTTCACACTGACTCTGGAGGATTGTTAGCTTTGAAGCTATTTGGCCTTGAGCAGTGAAGTCTTTTTTTGAGCTCATACTGGCTTATAATATCTGAGAAGGTTTGCATCAGTATAGCCCCAGCTTGAATTATGAGAGAAGGCTGGTTTCCAACTTGGAACTGATACCCACGTGATAGAAATAGAGAACATTATACCATCTCACATGGGCAGCAAAGTCAATGTTCCTAAATCCCCCTGGGATGCAACAATGAGTTTTCATTTTAACATCACAGTTAAAGCAACATCGGCAGCATGGCTTTTCTTGTAATCAGAACTCTGAAAAGCAGTTAGGCTTGGAAGTGACTGTAAGAATATGCGATCTTCTGCCCTGTGCTCTGTTTGTTATTAGGCTTTTTGGAAACATCTGCAGGGGGCCAGAGGCATATTTCATATCAGTGTAATTTAATTCAAGTATTTTATGAAAATAAAAATAAAAAGCTGTGTGGTGATTTAGACACATTGAATATCAAAGCGCACAAGCACTAACAAGCAACACAAAGAAAGTGAGCTGTTCAGACACTTACTCATGTGAGTTGTCCCGTGGAATTTTATCAAGATGACACACATAAGCAAAGACTTAAAGGCTAGGTCCAAAGCCTAAGGCATTAGTGACCAGCTGGTGGTAGGTTTTGAGACTCCTCCAGCTGAAACCAAAGAGACTTCTCTACCTGTCAAAGAACCTTTGAGGTGCAAGGCCCTGGCACCTTCGAGGATAAAGGGCTATTGTAACAGGAGAGTTGTGGGAGAGAAAATCTTCCAAGAATTGTGAGCCAAGTCTGTATTTCTCCGTAACAAAATTTCTAGCTTTTCATGCATTTCCTCATAAGGGTAAAATATGATGGTAGGATATTCAGCTACCTGAAAATTTCTGTCTCAGGAGGTGAAATGCCATGAGCTACCATCACTGAATACAAATGACATCTAGAGGTTCAAAATGCAGTGTTCCCTTCTGAAGTTCTCAACAGACCATATCAAGAGTAAACCCAGCTGAAAAACTGAAAGAGTAAGAATGGAATTTAATCTGATTGTTTCAGTATACCTGCTCCAGTCTTTTAATAAAAGATGAAAACAAAGTCACTAAATAAGGATAAAAGTTTTTTATCACCCGTGTGCCTATTTAGCTTCAATCCTTTAGCCAGATAATGTGAGCAGTCACAGAGTTTATTTAAACAGTCTTGCATCTCCTGTATAGCCAGAAATATAGCTAGCTTGAGCCCTTCGCCAGAAATGTTTTGAATCAGTGAAAAATTTCGTTGTTTTTTCTAATATTTGGCCATTGCTAATACCAGAGTTATGCACACAACACAAAAAATTTTAGGGTTTGAGAAGGTACCAAAAACTCAATACAGCAACAGTTGTATGAATGATAGGTAACTGTTCCACAGAACTTTTGGCTGGTTCATGCTCTCTGCCCTCATATCCCAGCAGTTGCCTTCCCCCTTGTAGTCCAGACTCAGGCAGACCAAGTCTTGTAGCTCACTTGGTCCCTGTATCCTCAGCAGTGGCACAAGTCTGTCTTGGGACTTGCCCACTTGAACAGGTCTCAGGTCGAACCAATGTATGCACAGGAATGACCACACTGGGTTGACACTGATTAATTACAGTCTTCAGGGAGAGGTGTAATAGGGAGTCTTCTCAGTAAGAGAGAAAGTAAGAGTTGCCAAAAAACACACTGGAGCCCTCTGAAAGAAGAGGCTCTTTCATTTTCCTCTCTGGTCAGCTCCACTAAGCAGAAGCTATGCATCCTCAGATGAAGCAGCTTCTGTAACCTGCTCACCAAGAGGTGTGGGCAGAGCTGCTTCTTCTCCTGAGCTTTAGTCTCTGGAGTTTACACATCCTTCTTTTTTGTGTGGAGGTCAATCTTCCCATATATTATTTATACTTATAATGACAGTCTTAAAGGGCAACTCCATTTTCTGAGTTCTGGGGGGGGGGAAGGCATTTCCAAATATTTTCCCATTCTTTCTCATGTTGTCTTGCAAGGACAAATAAATGAATTATATCAACAAACACTTGAATAAATGTATTTTACTTCTTTTGGCCACAAAAATCCACATGAAAGGCAACAATCTTACATTAATATATAGTCTCTGTAAGGTATGAGACTTTCATCAATAGTATATAATTAAGTATTAATTATAACACTGAATAAAGTATTATTCAGTCAACTCAATCTCGGAAATTGCTTAAAACTTCCTTCAGTGAAAGAATGAAGAGAACTTATTTTATTGATTTTGCTGGGTTCTTTTCTTATAGGGCTGGAAACTCATGTGTAAGGCAGTGGCTTGACTTTCTGAAGGACAGATGGAATTTTAAGAATCTGGAGAGTGCAAACAGTAACAAAGGAAAATGGCAGTCTTAACCAAGCATCATCTTATTCTTCCTAAAATGGTGTAAAATGCTAACATGCATTTTGTTATAAAAACCAACAACTCT
>VYZQ01015400.1:2413-28900 GCA_013400655.1 Mystacornis crossleyi | reverse complement strand
CTCAGCACAGGCAGTTTGGAGCAGCAGTACCAGCCCATGGCTACCCGCTCAGGCCAATGTGAAGTGAGTGCTGTGGCCATTAAAGCTATTTCTAGATTCAGGGCCTATGTTCAAATGCTCTGTAGGCACTGCCCTGTTCCGTGCTTTCTCTTGGGGCAGGGTTGAAGGACCAGCCCAGCCCAGTCTGTGCCAGGCAATTTTTGGTAGGTGACCTGTGTGGGAGTAGCAGAAAGCTGCACACACTTACTTCTGCTAGACAAGCCACTGACCCGGCTGTGCCACCCTGCCTGGAGCTGGGAAGGGGAAGACAGGAGACAGGTGGCAGCAGCATAAAGAGCCTGGCAGGCTCTGTGCCCCATGGGACCTGGCACCCCTTGGGCAGTGGGATAATGGTTGAGCTCTTGTGCCTGTGTGCTATCTGCAAACAGGAATGGTGTCAAAACTGGGCCCAGGACCAAAGCGGTGTGCCAACGGCCCTGCAGTGAGGGGAGACCACAATTCCTACTTGGTTTTCTGCCATTTCAGATCTCTGTTCCAGCTAACGATTTTCCAGGCCATTGTAATGCTGACATGATCAAAGTCTGTCATGAAACACTAAAATCTAGAGGGAGATGGATAAGAGAAAACACAGAGTTGCTTGAACATTACTCAAAATATTTTAATGTACATGCTGTAGCCACATTAAAGAAGAGGAAAAAACATCTTGCAGAGATGAAAGATGTCAAAGGATGTGATTTCATCATGCCAGAAGCTGTATGTTTCAAAGTGACTGAAGCCAATAGCATCAAAATGCTCTTTTTCTGGCATATGAAAACCAGATCAAGAGGCATAGAAAGGGAAGAGCAAACACATTTAACTGATAGATTAGGCTGTTCTGATCCATCAGGTAAAGAAGCAGTCCTGTGTAGTTTTTAAACAGGCATAAATTTGGTATAAAGAGTACTTTGAACAGTTTTACTCATAAATACCTGTGGGCTGGAATTGGGTAGATAGGTATTTACAGAGAATGATGACTGATGGAGAACATGTCGATATGCACGAAACCCCTACCAGATACCAGGTGGGTCTGAGTCACACAACAGTGAATGTCAGCCAAGGCGAGTGCAGTACCCGCCTCTGTCACAAGGTGAAAATTGCAAGCTGAGCAGCCTGTGACGGCACCGTCTGTGCTCACAGGGGTACCCTGCAACGAGCCCAGCTCCACTTCAGCCCTGCCTGCCTCTGGGCGGGACCAAGGGCACCACACGCCTGCCAAAACCAGCCTCTCAGAGATCCCGCATTTCTCTCAAGCCCTTACAGAAAATAAGGACATGATTCAGCTGATGGACCAATACTCCTGAGTGCCACTGGCCACACACAGATCTTGGCTACTTTCCAAACCACTTGTTACAATCAGTGGGTATTTTGGTAATAGAGGTTAAACCCAATCTAGGGAGGATCTGTAAATGTAGTTGGTTTCTAGGCTAACAGTAACGGTTTAGACATGGGCCATGTGTGGACATTACTACCCAGTGGTCCCTTTGCCAGTGTTGATGGCAAAGCCCCATTCCTTAATCACTGACAGATTTGTCTCTCTCACCAGGCTCAGAAGTGTCAATAGAAGGGGACAGCTGCTTGCCTGGAGATGAGGGCTTACTCTGAGCAGTTGTACTCAGTTTAGCAAAACTGTCTCTTTTCATTCCACTACCACTCAGTTAAACCATGCTCTTCTCAGTGAGTTTCTCACCAGTTTTCCAACAGATCAATCCCAGATGCTGTCATAAGTCAGGGCTGAAGACAACTACAAGTCAGAGCACTGCCCTTGGTAATACCTAATGCCACTGGAGGATCCCATGCTGAACAGCCTCTGCTACTCCATACTTTTCCAAAGCCGGTGAGATATGGGAGGATGAAAGTAACATAGGGGAAGTTTCATGACAGCAGAGTACTGTACAGCAAAAAATGAAAGCTAAGATCTTCAGCATTCTCCCTAACTAATGGAAACATGGTAATGTGACAACTATTTTGGAGAAAAGATGGCAGTAAACAGCAATAGGAGATGGAGTAGACAGCAGAAATAAAAAGGAAGAAACAAAGGCCTAAGTTAGTGGAATGACTTTGTAACACAGGGCTTGTTCTCCCTGCCTTGCAGAAACCGTTTTGTTTGAGCAAGCTGCCTGGCAGGCAAGGACAGACTGCTCTGCCAGCCCATGGGATTTCTCAGTAGCCTCAGCCTCCTTCAGGGACTGCCCACTTGCCAGGGAGTTCACTCAGCACCCTACATATGGGAGCTGCACACACCAGGGCCCTCTTTTCTCTTCCCAGGTTCACTAAAGCCATATTGCCCCAGACACCTTCCACCAGTGAGCTTTAGGGGACTTCTTTCCAAACGCAGGTTTTACCAGCGGGGATGGAACTGGGCTAAAAAAAGCAGAAGGGAGGATCCCCCACTCTCTCCCTTGGTGAAGCAGTTGCAGAGCAGCAAAGGCTGTCACAGACCCTGCCAGATGGGACAGGAATAAGCACTGCTGCTCTGTTAGCATGGTCCTTAGTGCAGAGCCCAGCTTATTAGAGAGAATCAGACTAAAGCATCTGGGTGCACGGCTATTTCATACATGTGCAGGGTGCACTGCACTGGCCAGGTACCTGACACTGCTTAGCTGTCATCCAACTGTTTGCACAGACTGTGAAAGAACAAAGATTTTGAGAAACCCAGACATCCATCCATGTGTTTATTCAGCTACTAAAGTAGCAAGTTAGAGCAGAGTACCCTATAAATATTTTTAAGCTCTTAAAAAGAAAAAAAATTAGTCCTTTCTAGTTCAAGTACAATGCCTTCTTAACGCATGATGCACGGGAAGAGACAATGTGTCAAGACCCACAGGTACCAAACACAACAGACATTCTGAACATGACTTGTAAGAAACCCACTCTCAGTACAAAAAAGTACCCAAGTGCCAGACCAAATCTCCCCCAAGAAGAAGGTGACAGTGTTCTATTTACAAGAAAATACTGCTTCAGTTAAAAATGCTAAAAACCATTCTCGTGAGTTCATATAAAAATAAGTGTGTCTGTGTATGCACACACATATTTACATACATTTATGGCTTTCAGTGCTTCAACTTTCTCCAATAAATGAGGAAACATAAATACTCCATTACTGGTTTTTCTCCTCCCCAGGTTTTTCAGCCTCTGCTTCTGCAACTGATAAGCTGCCACTACCGTATTTTTTCACTCGGGTTTCTACTCTGGCAAGTCTCTGTTTCACCTTTTGTTGAGCTGAGGAGTATTCTGCCAAAAGCCTCGCAAACCTAGTCTGCAGCGTATCCAGAGCTACTTCAAGTCGTCCTATTTTTTCTTCCAAGTCTTTTGGGTCAGCTCCTGCTTTTGCTGCCTCCTCATCTATTAAATTGTCTTTCATCAGAATTTGACGTCCTTTCTCTTCCAGAGCCTTTTTGGCATCTGGGTATTCTGTGAGGGCTTCCATTAAATCATCCTTAGACAAGCAGAACAAATCAGAATAACCAATACTCCTAATGTTGGCTGTCCTCCTGTTGCCAGATTTGCTACCTTTGATGTTTAGGATGCTGATTTCACCAAAGTAGCTGCCATCACTTAGGACTACAAATTGGGTTATGCCATCATCTGCCACCACAGCCAATTTTCCCTCTTTGATAATGTACATTTCTCTTCCAATATCTCCTTTTTTGCAAATGTAGTCCCCAGGACTGAAGACCGTAGGTTTCAGTTTCAGCACCAGCTCAATGAGAAGTCCAGCTTCACAATCCTGAAATATACGCACTTTCTTCAATGTGTCCAAATGGACATTGATGGCAATTTCAGCTTTCAACTTGTCAGGCAGATTTTTGAGAACTTCCTTCTCATCCACTGTTTTCTTGTTGGTCCAGAGGTAATCAAACCACTTAATAACCCTGGCTTCCAAATCCTTAGTCACTTTTCGGAATTGCATGTACTGTTTAATGGAATCCACTTTGGCCTGGAACTCTGCCCTGGAAGCATTCATGTTGGAAATCATGGAGCCGACATTACCGACAATGGTAGCAAAGATGAGCACGCCCACCAGGAAGTCGATGACCACAAAGAGATACTCCTCGTCTTTCACCGGGGGCGGTGTTTCTCCGATGGTTGTCAGCGTGAGCGTCGACCAGTACAGGCTGTAAATGTACTTCCTGGACAGGCGTCCGTACTCCGGAACGGACACGTTGGGATACACCCAGGAGTCGGTTCCAAACCCGATCACCTTCGATATGGCAAAGTATATACATGCATTCCAGTGGATGATGATAAGAATGTATAACACAAGATTGCCAATACGGAACATGTTCGGATAATTTGTCCTGGTCTCAGTACGGTCAAAAAACTCGAAGAGCCGAGCGATCCTCAGCAAGCGGTTAAATCGGAGCTCGGGATAGTTCAAACCAAACTTGAGATATGCCACGTCCGTTGGCACAAGAGACAGTATGTCCAGTTTGAACTGCGCAGTTTTGGTATAATGTTCTCGTAATTTCTTCTTGTCCTTAACTAGCAAGCCTTGTTCAAGGAAGCCTTCGGAGAATGAAAAGATTTTACTCGTTAGAATAAAAATACCATCAACAGTAGTGAGTGACTTACATTTCAGACCCGAGAATGTTAGAATTTGTACTGTTATGCCTACAGACATCGATACACAATGAGGTCATTTAATTGCACATTTAAATATTTCTATCAAGTTTCAAAGCTGATATATCATGATTAAGAACAATGACTCTATTATCACCACAGTGCTCCCTGAGGTTTTCCACTCTATTCTGGGACAGCTGTACCTTTTTCTTTTAAGTATCTTTGCAAGAAAAAGAGGGAGATTCAAGTGTCTAATTTTTTATGAATCATTGGCATGAGTCATAACTAAAGCAAGTGTTAAGCAATTGTGTATAAAATAGGAGTGCAATATTTGTAAATAAATACTAAGAATAACTAAAAAAATTGTTTGGATTGTTGGAAACTTTTTCCAAACAGTATAGATATCCCTGAGATAAAGAAATACAGTTACCTCCCTCCCTGAATCATGTTTTCCCTCTTGTGCCTAGTGTTAAAACTGACAGAATTTTCCTTGGTTTGCATTTTTTTGTGTTTCTAGTGAGAGAGCTACTAAGTGGAATTTCACACATCAATATTTCTTCATTCCAAAGGCTTTCAAAATACTAGATTTAAAAAATTTACAAGTAGATGTAAACTGCACTAAGAGACCTTTACTGCAGACAGTACACCCACAGTGCTCTTTTGTGCCTCTGAGAGCATTAAAAATGTTCCACAAGGAACAGCCTATGTACTGCAAAATACTTGCTGCAAGTGGAGATATCCCACTGTCGGCCCACTGAGCCACTCAGGAGAAAAAGTTCACTGAGAAAAACCCAAAGCATTCCCTGTATATCCAGGATTATCATATTTTATTACTCCCTTAGCAGTCTACAAGCAATCTACAGCTTTCTCAGGGAAGCATCTCCTGAGGAGCACCAAGCTGCATTTCTTTGTGCCCGACACAGCACGGCTGCAATTCTGGAATGTGTGGGGTATCTGTAGATGCCTCATCTATTTGTGTGTATCTGGCTTTGGATCTGAAACTGATGGTGACTACAAATGGAACTAGTTCCTGTGCTATGCGTGTGTTGTCTCACAAAAAACTGCTAAAAAGCTGGTCAAATATGCCCTTTAGTTATACAATGAAACAGAAAAGCTGGCTGGACTGATGAATTTCTGATACACAACTATGAAAAAGAATTTTGAAAACACCTTCCTCCTGAAAGGAGATAAAATCTCTCTGCTTTTTGTTCCCTTATGGAACTAAAGTCTTTCAGTAAAATCTTTTGAAAGCTTTAGAACACAGGATATGCTAAACACAACCAGCCGCTGACACATGAATCTTTTCTGTTTCACAGTGCAGTCACCAAATAGGTGAAATGCAGTCCAACTGGTCCTGCAGCTAGACAGAAGTGCACCATGGAGAAGCTGATGATCAGAGTAGTCGTGGGGCTACCCAGATCTCAGTTCAAAGGTAGATCCTGCCCTCAGACAGCAGGAAGTCACACTCTTCTCCAAAGGCTTCCAGGGCAGATGGACCTTGCAGGCTCACAGGAAAAGGCAGCAGGCAAAGGCAGAGCCAGGAGGGACTGTTAAGAGAGTTGACAAAGATTTTGCCACCTCAGAGAAGCAACTTCTTTCTTGGAGTGCCTGGAACTGCAGCAGATGCCTACACTGAAGTATTTATTTGGGAGATGGATCGAGCAATCCTGCAGTTCCAAGCCAGGCCTGCAAATTCAAATTTCAGCCAGGCTTTAACAGCCATATAAACATTATCAGGACAATCCATGGAAATTTATAACTTGCCTTGCCTGGACATGGCTAATTTCTGCTCTGTTCTTTCCCATCACAGTAACAGATATAACTGCAGAACCTAAATTTAGTTGGGACATTTGACATTTTAACTACACAGAGAAGAGGAAGCCCCCCCCATCCTGCCCCAAATACAGCAGTACTGTGATTTAGGCTGGTACCTGAAACTGACTTTCCTGTTGAACAAGGTACTTGCTAAGTTTAAGAATCTGGCTTGCCATGAGTTGTGTGCTTCCCACATGACAGCATTTTTAGCCCGTCTTGTAGTTATGTTTACAACTTGTCACAGGCCATAATTCAAGTCAAGCTGTCAGCACGACTTTAAATAAATAAACAGATAAAATTGATAAGATGTCAAAATGAAAGATTTATAATTACTCTCAATTTTATTGATGATCAGTGTTGTTTTGGATGCTTTCAAGGGATGTTTTGAGGCTTTGTCTGTACCAGTGAAGAGAATGAGACAGGAAATATTTTCTGGCCCAAAACTAACTACCATGACAGCTTCTATTTACATATAAGTTCTTCCAAGTCCCTCCAAAAACACCACCATGAATAACACCCAACCTCTGCTGTCCTCCTAGCTGTGCCCAGACACCAGGTGCTCGCGGGCATGGACCAGAGTGCAAGAACCAAAGTGCATCAAGGACTATTCAGCAACTTAGTGATAAGGATCATTGTATGTCATTGCTCAGGCCTATATTACAATCTTGTTCAGTTTAAAACAGATACCACTTTAAGGTTAGAATCTCAGCCTTTCTGGATTACAGAAACAGGGACAAGAAGTTGAAGAGAACCACTTCACGCACAGCATGGCACAGCCCTCACAGATCCTCTGAGTTCACACTTCCTCCAGGAAGGCAGGACTTCAGCAGAGGTTCCCAGGTTAACCCTATCCCATTACCAGGCTGTGGGAAATCCAGCCAGGACCTTGTAGAGGCTGCAAGAAGCACAGCTGGTGGCAGAGGGGCTGCACTGCCTGTTCCACGTGTAGGACCACTGGCAAGTCTGAAGACAGGTGCCAGGTCTTGCACTTGACCAACTCAATAACCACTTCTGACCAGGATGCTGCACAGCTTGGTTAAGAAAACACCACTTGTGGCGTGCAGTTGGTTTCCTGCCCCAAGTGCCCCTTCCCCACACAGCCTGTTACAGTGGCTATTCACTCAGCATCCGGCATGCCTATTACTGACAGAACTGAATTTACAGACAAGTGAAGAGCAAGTGCTGGAATGTCCAGCCTCAAAAAAGTCCAAACTGATCAGACATTTCATCTTTCCAAAGCCTCCAGTGTTGCGTTCTGACCGGATATTACAGTGGTCAGACCCCACAGGGGGATTTTTGTTTCCATCCTTTATATACGTGCAGCATTTGAAAACACTGTAAAATCCCAGAAAGACTCACCTGTTCTGAATCTGATGAGTATGTCAATAACATAGATAACATCAGAGATATAATCCAAGAACAGCCACATTTTAATATGGTCCATTTGTAGCTCATCAAAGCAGGCTCTAAAGAAACAAAGATTTAACGAAAAAAAATTAGGCCAACTGCGTAAGAAGACTACTTGCATTATGTGTCCCAGCAGCATGTTAGTGCACATTTCTGGAACAGAAATATTACAGGCAGCATATCTTCATGCCCAGACATCTGCACACTGGAGCTATGTCCAAAAAGACACCAGGATCTTTCAGAATTCAAATGTGTTCTGGACAGGAATAAAACTCAAATACATATATGCCACACAAGTGCACTTATGGAGGATTACACATATCCCTACAATTAAAAGTGCATCAGATTTCACAGGATAAACATCTCCATGAAGATAATTCCCAAATAAAAGATCTGTTTTTCAGTGGCAAGTCATCCTCATCTCCCCCTACCATCTTACACAGTGGAAGGAAACCATTGCTTTGACTGAAACTGATTTCCACATCCTACTATGGAAAAGAAATACTCCAGTTAAATCTTCCTGCCCTTTCTGCATCCAAAAGATGCATTATATGAATTTAAGAGGCCCCACCACTGCCCACATCCCTCCCTTCTGTTCTCTCCGGGGTGATGGGAAGCCCGCATCCCCGGCAGTGCTTAGGGAGCCGGCTGCAGTGGCCAGGACACAGCTCAGCCGCCAGCCAGCAGGTGGCACACAAAGGCCACACCAGCGCTCACGAGGATGCTCACTGCAAGTTACATGCACCTGATTTTAGACAAAAAGGAAAAAAAAAAAGAAACACTAGCAATCTATTCCCAGTGGTATGCATATCATATATCCCTAGGGGTATATGAACTGTAAATCTTCCAGGTAAGTCACCCAAAAGATACTGCAGGGAGGTAAGAGGGTGATTTACGTAGGAAACATAATGATTGAAATGTAAAATTGTTACTAACTTAAATCCATACCTGCACACTAGCATACACCAGTTATAGAACACAGGTGCTGCAATTACGGTCAGCCAGTTGTAGTACAGATTGCTTGAAGGATCCATCACAAAGATATCCTTTTTCTCCCTGAAAAACAGAACATGCAGATTTACACTGGAAATGTAAGCAAATAACCTGCTGGATCTCCTTCTTGAGACTGCTCATCTCATCATGAACTCACAGCTGCCTGAGAAGAGGAAGTATCCACGCAGGCAGTGCAGATGAGATACCAGGCAGCCCATCTGACAAGCTCTATTTCTTTGTTTCACCAAACTTTGGAAAAAGTAAGACTTGAAAGAAAAACACAGACATTCATTCTCCCAGGCTGAAACCAACTGCCTTCTGTTTTAAGCCCCACAATGAAAAAGAAGTTAATTGTTAAATGTTTCTTATTATCACTCTGTTTAGAAGGTTACCTTTCATTGCTACAGAAAGAGCCTTCCTTTGCAGGCTAATTTTTGATTTTTATCAAATTCTATTATGGAAATGACTGTATAAGCATGCATTTGAACAAGTAAAACATATATATTCAAATACATGTCTGTAAAGTAAGAATCTCTGTGTGCATATGCACACGCAGGGTGTGTGACTAGAGCTGAAACATGCCTTAGTATGGAAAGGCAAATTTCACACATTCACAGTCCTACCTCCTTAGGCCTCACAACAAGGAAGTGATGCTAAAGGAAGCATACAGGCCTGGATTGTAAAGATTTAAAAGAACAGTATGGCTAATGGCAAAGAATATGCTCAGAAGTGCCCACCTCCAGCATGAGAAAGGTTGATATGGAATAGAGAGCAATTATGCATGTAATCAGAGGAAATACATATTAGTGGATTTGAGGTCCACAGCTGCAAAATTATTTCAAAAGTAAAAATATGATCTGTGGACTGTATGATATTGTGCAGAATGTGTGAGCAGGCAACGGCTGAATACGTATTTATGTGACTTTTCCTGATCTCCAAGAATGCAAATATATTAAAATAAAATGATAATTTATTTCATATTTGTGTGTATTTCTGGGATTACCACTGCTGTCAGCTGAATGTCCAGGCGACGTGAGTAAAGGAAGCAGCTTTAATCTAAAAAGTATTTACTTTACCATCTTCACTACTGGTTTTAAACCGTTTCTCCTAGAAAACTGGTCACCACCTCAAAACTGGTGATCATGAAATATGGTCTTTATATGTCAGAGTACACTACCTTGTAGACATTAAAACATTAATTTTCTTTGACAAAATGTTTTGAAACACTTTTGGCTACTGCAAAGCTCAGGCTTTTACTATATAGTAATTGAAGCCAAAAGAGAGTGTTTAGAACAAGGGCTTTCTAATTGGAAAAAAAAAATTAAAAGCTTTGATTAATAAAGCAAAGATCTTAAGATCAATCAGATTCCATTTGGAATGCCCCCATGTCTATATAGCAGGTGCCACCATACACATACATATAAACCTACGGTATATTACTCTAACATACTCCTTAACTCTCAAGTCCACTCAAATGTGTTCTCTTTTTATCTGCCATCACTGTTACTTTTAATCACTGGTAATACTGAATGGTACCACATGCGGGTCAGCTCTAGGGGAACAAAGCAAGAACAGGATCCATTTCTGTCAAAAGCATTCAAATTACCTCATTTTGTTGCAGAAATACACCAACCCTTAACCAAGAGAAGCGAATTTTAGTGATCACTAGCAATGAACTGCACCATATTAAGTAGTTAAATATACTAGTCAGTGAAATAATTAAACTTACTAGCAAACCTTTAATTTTCTACATGTAAGACATTTCTACATGGTAAGATGAACCAGATTTTTGGTTCATCTGCTCTGAATCGTTATGGAAATTCTGGAACAATGAAAAGTCTGTGAAGCTCTGCAAAGCAGGCTGCTGTCCTAAAGTATTCTCATAATTAGAGTGATCTTCAGCTCAAAGTGACCAGAGGTAGCTCAATTCCCTTTTACTGACACAGGAAGCTGTTTCTGAAAGATCTAAACACAGGTCTCTAAGATGCAACAACTTTGCTGAGCAGTTGAAACCTTCCCAAAGGGGAAAATATATTAAAGATTTGGCAAGCTAAGAAGCTGCAGTCTACAGAACAACAATTGTAAAAGCATTACAACGAAATGCTATACCATGTTTTGTAGTGTAGGAGACGTGTTACAATCACACATTCATTCTTTATACTTACTCTTCCTTTTTTTTATCATCTTTTTTGTCATCTTTTTTGTCATCTTTCTTTTCCTCTTTCTTTTCCTCTTTCTTTTCCTCTTTTTTCTCCTCTTTAACCTCTTTCTTTTCTTCCTTTTTGCTGTACAACATAATGCAAGGCTTAGCAATATTACCAATACTGAGCAGATAAGGGGGAAGGTGGAGGTTTGGGAAACTAGACTAGACTCCAGGCAGAGTAGGACAGGGATTCAACTGGAAAAAGGGGTTTACAGGCTGAGACCTCTCACCCTGACACCACCACACTATTACATCAGGTAACCAGCTGGCTGATTCTCTGCATTAGTCACCCACACCTTCTTGACCTTTCCACTCATCAGTGTACCAGGCTGATTTTAAGTAAATGCTTTCTGTTTGATTGACTCTTAGGAACCCAGGCATTTAAAAAGAAACCTATCGAATGGTGATAGGTGATAGAATGGTGATAGAATGTGAAATGGCTTAACAAACTGTCAACGTTCTTTGCATAGCCAAAACCTCACCGTGACTGTCTGAAGCTTTCACGGTAATTATAAAAAATGAGGCTAAATGTCCTCTCATGGTTATTTAAAACCAGAAAAATTTTAATTAATCAATTGCCTCTGGATCTGACTTGCCCCACTCTTAGGTTTGTCTGAACAGAAGAGTCTTGAAATATGTTAGCTTATGCAGACACAGACACAAATACTTTTCAAACCTGCTGAAAGTTAATGTCTTTCTCAAAATTCTGTCAATACTTTGTCTTAAAGCTCGATTTGCTACATGCCTTGGTCAAGAATCATGTAATGTGATGTGAAGAACAGTGCTCACAAGCAGAAAATCCATCATCTGACATGTCCTTTTTTATTTGAAATTTGTCTAGTCCTTGAAGCAGAAAGTGACCCCCTTAGACAAAAGCCTAACAATGTTCCTCACACTACACTGTACGTGGGTAACAAAACTCCCCACACATAATGTCTGAACGAATGCCATGGATTCCTGCTCCCATGGGAGCTTTGTGTCTCCTCTGAACTGCCAAGACTGGGTGTGATTCTCTCTTTGCACTGGTGTCAAGGATGGACAAATGAGTTTAATGACAGCAACATCCCACAGCAAGGACAGAATATGACATAATGCTGCTTACAGGACTTGTGCTTTCCATGCACACTTGCTCATATTGCTCAGGCCAGAAAGGTCTGTGCTGTGAATGGCAGTCACGTCTACGAATGTGCTTGTTACAGGGACAAAGAAGGACTCCAAAGGAGATGACAGCCACCAGTTTTAAGATAGTAAGAGTTTCACCAATCAGCAACGATCACCTGCTCCAGTTCTTACCCCCTGACATTTCCACAGTGAGGCACCACCACAGTGTACTTTGGAAAAGCCAAGACTCATTTGCTAAAAAATGCTGAGATCCTCCACTCTGCCACATCCAGGGAAATACCTACCAAGCTGACCAACACCACTGAAACCTTCAAAATTACAGGAGAAAAGAACCTTTGGCTTGACTGATCTTCTATTTCTACATGCATCTCAAATCAAGGAAAGAGTTTTTCATTTACCAAGGCTGATTCCTACACAGTAGTGGAAACTGCTGCTCAAGAATTTATTTCTCTGTCACTGACTGTCCAGAACTGTAACGCTTCATTTTCCAATTTGCCCCCAAAACTCCTTCCTGTTTAAAGAACACGTCAGGACTTAACTGCAGATTACTGTGCATGGTGTCTGATCTAAAGGCAAATGTACAGTTGCTGTTGTTAGCATTAACACAGCTCCTCAATACTTCAAATGCCTGGCACTCTTACCAGAAAGGAAGAGTTACAAGTAAACAGAATTTTCAAAGGGTAGGGCCACCATTATATTTGTGAATCTTGTTATGCAGGGAAAAGTAGGTTGAGATTGAGAATCCATCAAAAAGTCTCAGTGGTGGTGAACTTTTGAGGGAAAATTTTGGCAATTCCAACTGCCTCCAATGTTTATCTTTTATTTTTTAAAAAGTGGGAAAACTTTATTTCACACAACATCTAATGCTGGTACTTATTTTTCTCTGGCCTGAAATCTCCTAAAAACTCATCTGTCAACTACAGGTATCTTTCGTAAGTGAGTTTCTTCCATTTATGTTGCCTCTGTTCATCTTTCTGTTGTGGTAACTCCCAACTTATCACACTCCCACCTACTTGCAGTCTGGCAGTGGAAGTCATTCAGAGGAAAAGGCTGGCCATAATCAAAGACTTGAAAGCATCATGTACAGTTCCCCAAGCCCGGGCACACTTAGGTCTTTAACATAACTAAAACTCCACATTTCTTCTTCTTTACCAGTGACACTGAGTAAACTGGAATCCAGTAACAAAACAGTTTGTGTCTGTCCTCTTTGACCCCAACACAGCAGCATCCGTGCTTTTTCCACACAGCATCCATGCTGTGTTCCTAAGCTGTGTGCAGCTTTAGACTTAGGAAACTACTTCATCAGCCCTTATAAAAACACTGTCATACTCTTTGAATGAGTCAAATATTTGCATTTCTCATCTGTCAAGTACTTTGCAAATCAATTATGTTTCAGACTCTTCAGCGGGTAGACAGATAGGTCTTGTCTTCATTTAAAAATACTGAAACATTGAAAAGATGAAAGTTTTGCCCAAGGTACATGAGTCATTGTCAGAAACAGAGTAAGGCAGAAGCATTTCTGTCCTAATCAGTCCTTTGGGCTCTGTCTAGCAGGCTTGGCTCCAAGCTTATAGTATTTCTTTTATACCAGTCTAAATAAAAATCTGCACATTTCTGTCACTGTTCACTGCCCACAGATTTTCCTTTTGAATAAACGTTATGCAGACCAAACCAAAAAGTTTCTTTAGGAGCAGGAAGATCTCTTGTTCAGCTATGTGCACAAAGGTTTTGCAGCATCATTTAAAATGTACAGTTTAAACTTGCCTATGATAGAATTATTTGGCGAAAAAAACCCCAAGAGTTTTCTAGAAGTATTTCTGACACAATCAGAAGATGTACCGATTATTTTTGATTTTTTTGTTTTCATCTGAAAAGCAATGAAAAAAATTACTATCATTATGCATGAGAACAGATCTGCTGCGAGATACTAAAGAGCAGATATGTCTTCAGATACCTGTGGTCTAAGACAAATAACAAATACTGGTGTTGGGTGATTTTAAATTACAGGAGCTCTTCACATTGTTCAATAAATTTCTCTTTGGTGTAACACTGCGAAATAGCTTGTCAGTTATATAAAATAGATTCAAAAGGACAGCTTCTGTCAGAGGTTCTGTGGCAATACCAGCCTTGTTAAGGTGCACTCTCTCTAAAACAACAGTACCTGCTGAACTGAAACACACTTCGAAAAGATGCACACATAAGTGGGTTTTGGTGCCCTCATCAGTATCCACTTCTCATTTGATAATCTGGAATTTTTCAGGCACTTGGTTTGCAAAAAGGGACCAGTGTGTTAAAACACGAAAACCACTATTAGAAAATTAATACATGAATATCATTTAAAAACTGAAAAATTAATTCATCAATTGATAATGCAGTAAAATCAGCCAGCTGAACTACAGAAGGTAGGGACTAAATGCTTAGTCAAATTCACGCCTTGAGAGGAAAGGGGGATTTCAGACCAAAAGAAGTTCACAGGGAGCACAAAGGATATTTTTCATGCTAAGAAAGCAGACCTTTCTCTATAATAAAACTATATTCTCAGGATCTCTATAATAAAACTATATTCTTAGGAAGGGCGTAGGAAGAACTAAGGACTTTATACCACAAATGCTACTAGGCTGGACAGGGAAAAAGAGAAGGTGCTGGTAGAAGAAAGGTCTTTGGAAGTTAGCAGTACTTACTCTTCATTGGTGTTGTTGCTAAAGTTGACATTGAACCTGGCCAAGGGCCAGTGACTGCAAGCAAGTTAAATAAAACACATTAGCGAGTGTAAAGACTGCTGGTATTTCACACACGTGTTTACCGACAGGACAGACCGACCCACGACTCACGAGCTTCTCACATACGCACTGATAAGATTAGCAAGGTCAGTTTTGACTGCTGTGATAAGCCCCTTTGCATAACTGCTTCAAGGCACCAGTTCCTTTTTGCCATGTGCCTGGCATACACATTTGCAACCACATCTGATGTCTGAAGCCTGTTCTTAGGCGTATTAGTGCATGGCAAGATGCACCTCACTATTTTTAGCCCTGTACTCATGGGGCTACTATTTTAAGCTTTCTTCAATCCTTTCAAGTCTTCTTCACAGATGCAGTGTCAAGGCTTGTGGATAAGTAACCAGCATACCTACCATTGCTGCAGAATTAAGGCTTCATGATACAACAACTGGGAGTTACTGTCAACCAGCAACAGCATAGAACAGAGAAGGCAAGGATGGGTGCTCTTAAATTCACTTCGAATAGACATACAAAGGTTTGTTGGCCCAGGATCAATGTTGTCCTCTCTAATTACTTCCCATCTGCAGTTGCTACTGATCCAGACACCTGAGAAATCAGGCAACAGTCTGGCTAATTCAATAAAATGTGCTCTTGAGCTCAATTTCTAAGGAGCAGATGAAGCGAAGATAATAAGGTTGTGTTGGACCACAGCAAATCAAAATAACCTGTATAATGCACAGACCTTCAAGGTTTTTGCTCTAATCTGAATTACTAGCTGAGATTTTTGAAACAAATTACTTGCTTACGTACCAATCTTTAATTACGCAAAAAAAAAATGAAGTCTCTGCTACAAAGCCTAATGCCAAACAGAAAGTCAGCTTTTGTCTTGGGACTTCATCTTCCCATTTTATCGGGAGTTAAATTTAAAACACCATATCATACACTTATAAAGTAATAATAATTCATCGAGTCAAAGAACTGTAAACACATAAAAGTTTCTCTTTCATTTTATTGGAAAAAAATTAAGACTGAACCTGCCTTCTATACCAAAGACTGTGTATGTGCTAGTAAGTGAAATCAGCATCCAAATGATTTTGTTATTTCTGCATCAGAAACTTTCTGTAATGTTATCAGATGGACTTCTGAGTAGGTATAACAAAGTAATGACATATTTTGCACAACTGCTTCTTTGAGTTTCCCAACACTTGCAGATAATGCACATTAAGATCCTGAAAAGCCAAAAGTAGAGATATTCTAGATTCTTGAAATAGAAATTGCATTCTCCTCAGCAGAGAGCAGTTTAGCAACATCAAGTTGCATATGATAAAATTCCAGTTCTGAGAAATCATTCTGCCTGAAGCAGCATGATCAAAATCCTTTACTTCAAGATCTTGAGCACAGTGTGTTTGAGGGGGAAAGAGAAGGTCTGCCGAAAGTGCTATACTTTAGGTATGTGAAGATTCCTGGGCAGCATTAGATACTCTGTTCATCTCCCACGCTAAGCTCCTTACCTTCTTCTTAAAATATAACTTACATCCTAATTACTGAGAAAACACCACAACCTCAGTCACCTTCACTTGAAGTACAAACACACCCTCCTACCTGTTTGCTCCCCCGGGCCGCTCACGGGCACCCAGAAAGGAGCGGATGTTGCTTTGCCTGGTGGACACCTCTACGAGCTCCGGCCCTCTGATACGTTCTAGGAAAGAATCAGGCCTTTGGTCTTCATGGTGCAAGTGTCTTGTGGCCCATGACCTTACAGATAAGACAAATCGTGACAGCCTGCACGGAACACATATACAAAATTGACTGAACCAGACAAGAACATGAGATGGCTTAAAACATCCCCACAAACACCAGCCCAGGAGGACTTTTCTCCACGTCTCCACCTGTTATGAAATTAAACTTGACAGAGTAACAGTGTGAACCCAGTCACTTGCCAGAATTTCATAAATCACCTTCTGCAGTGGATCAGGAAAATACCTCACACATCAGTTCCTATTCTACTGTATCGGCTCCGCAGCAGCAACAGAATATTCTTGCTGAGTGGGGGACTTTACATCTCAAAGTGAGATACTCAGTGAAGTCCATCAGATACAGTTGTCTTAGATCCTTGAGAATTTCCATTCAAGAGTCATGTTATGTTACTGCAATATTTAAATTGCTAGGCATTCATGCTTACATCACAAACTTCCTTGTATATTCAGAGCATACATAACTGTAGCTACACACATGTAATTCAAACTATCCTGAAAAAGGGTAAAGGAAACTATAAAAAAATATTAAAAATCAAGTTCTCAGTATGAATTTATGTATTCATGTGCTTTGTTTTTACACAAAACACACACCTATAATCTTTTTTCATCTAGACTCAACTTCTTGCAGACTTTGTAATCTATATCTGGTGGTGTCATTATCTGACAATCAAACAGGGATATACAAGTTTATTCTCCACTATCCAAAAGGCTGAAGTGTAAACAACACTCTTTAAATGATCCCAGTTTTAAAATAATTTTTTTCTTTGCTCTTTGAAATACACCATGCTTAAACTGGCTGTGGTCTGTGTTGTGTGTAACAATGGTAACTGAAGGCAGAGCCCTGCAGTCTCAGCTGCAAAACAGACACAATAAGGTTTTGAAGCTCCACTTCAGGTTTAAGTCCCAGTAATATAAACAACTAAGGACAATTGTTGGCTTCAATTTTGCTGGCTAAGGCTCCAAATCCACTATAAACATAACTGGATTCTAAAAACTGAGAGAAATTCTTGCACTCAAAACACAAGATCCCTTTTCTCCTCCCTTGCCAGAGCCATCTACCAAATGGAAACAATCATTATGTTTTATTTGATAGGAAACAAACATTGCATCAGCTATCAGCTAGAACCAAACACTTACCCATTTATTTTACAGTCTGGTCTCACTTCATGCATTTCCCCAGCATTCAATGTATTTTCAGATACAATTATGTAAAAGTAATTAATTCTTTTGTATTTGACAAATTTGTTTGCGCTTATTCAGCCTCTCTCAGATTCTAAGATTTTTATTAGCAATAAGTAAGTGATGAATCAAGGTCAAATGCAACTTCTGTTACTTCTTATAAACTTTCTTCAGCTGGACTCCATCCCTTTTCTTTGGAAAGCAACAGCTCGTATTTCTTTGCCTCCAAATTGTGACGTCTCTTTCAGCAAACTGAACTTACTACTGGAAATTATATTAGTTAGTGTGTTACCTTGCCATTGCTCCCCTGCCAGAGAAGGAGCTCTCCTGAGATTCAGGTACATGTCCTCCCTCCACAGAAATGACTCCCTGCAATTCTGAACACGCATCCTCATACAGTGAACGGGTTCTGCAAAAACAGGTTGGTATTTTTAAGAATTCCATGCAGCCTTCACCACACTTCCCCCCATCTGGTTCTCTCCACCACTGCATCAGGGAACAGTCCAGCAAACTGTCCTCTCCCTAGTAATACAGCATATATTTGATAACCATAATGCTAAGCCTATCTTCCTATTCTTCTGGAGCCATCCAATATGAACTGAAGTCAGTGGAGGCCCTGCCATACATTCCAGCAAGCTCAGAAGCTAAAGACTACTTATTAGCTCTTAAAAAATTAGCATTTGAGAAAAACAGATGAAATTTTAGTCTCGTCTTCCAGTAATGGAGTTTTGAAATTGACTTCACTGGAACCTGAGGGTTCACTCTGGAATTTTTTTATAGTACTCCTCGGGTTTGTCAGGGTTTTTCAGTCTTTAGTACTTACTTTCACAAGACTTTGTTACATCCATTCAGGATCACTTTTCTCCCCCTTTGTAATGCAAATAAGAACTCTCACATGAGTCTGTTAATCTGTATTGCCAGGAAAACACTGACTAAAACGATACTTGCAGTATCTTCATAAAAACTGGCAACAGCATTTTGAATGCCCATAAGAGGATAGTTAGCAGCTCAATTTTACGTGCTCTCACAGCTCAGAAACTAACAAAGACTTGAAACTTTATTATTTCTACCCAAAGAACAATGCTAAAATAGATCCTGATGGTCCCAGGATTCTCAACTTGTTAACTGTTTTCTACTTGTCTTCCAACAACAAAACACCAACAGATACCATTTTGTATTGAAAAACTTTTTCCAGTTTCTTGCCAGTGTTGAGAATATTGTGGTTGCCAAAGTTAACACCCTTCTAAGGGATAATGAACAAACTCATGGAACAGACATTCATCACAGATTACCAGATACACAGACCCCACATCCAGCCCAAGAACTCTCTTGAGCTGAATGCTAGGAGAATAATAGAGTTTGTCCACCTTTTTTACTATTTCCTGGAGAAACTGCCTACAGACCTGCTGGAGAAAGGATACTGGACTAGTTAGTGGTTTAGACTGTACTACCATGGCTGGTTTTAAGAACTTTTATTCCCATTTACAGAATAATATACATTTTGGGTGATCTTAGCAATAAATTCTAATACTGTTAATGGAAGCACCTAATCAGTATCTAAGTTCCCATTACAGCCACTGGCCATCTCAGGGCTTGATTCAGCTGCTTCAGAATAGGAGTCTGGTACCATTTGGAACACCTCAGAATACTTCACTGGGCATACCCAGGTCTCTCCTCATATCCACTAGCACCAGCTAAATGCTTTAAATACTCTATGGTATCTCAAATAACATCAGATGCCTATTTTAGGCAACTAAATACCTCTCATAATCACGAGAGCCAAAGGAGCCTGAAGAGTTACTGAATTTCAGGGTACACTGAGCAGGTCCCTGTGTGCTGCTGTCAGTACTGGCTGCATCTCCACGTCAAGACAGCAGGAACGCAGGCATCTACTCACATTAAGACACCAAAATCCAGATGTCTACAGGGCACAGCTGAATCCTACTTCCAACCTTGAGACAGCCATCCTGTGTCTATAGGCCAGGGTGCTGCCTCTCCTATTTGAGCTGTTTCTACACAGAGGCTGGGTTTTAAAAATGGAGATTCATTTGTTATTTTGGGGGGGGGTTGATTTTTGTTTTAACAAAATGAACCAACTTCATAACACAATACAGAGTAAGAATATGGGCACATGAATTACTGCAGCATAAACGAGCACAGCATTTTAAAGATCTGGAGCAGTTTTCTGCTAACTGTTGCAGTGAATGTTTTTTCCTCGTAACACCTCACTTCACAGCAGAAAAGTGCTTAAGCACATCCTTAGCATGAAGCATAAATTTAACACCCACAGACTTTAATAAGAACTAAGTAATGTGTTTAATTGCTTTGTTGAACTATAGCCAACAGGAGCTGGAGGAAGGTAAAAGGCAAAGAAGAAATGCTGTTACTCTAGAAAATGTGGTGCTTTTTTTCCCCAGTGTCTGTAGCTGCATATTTTGATACAAGATAGAGAAGAGCTAAAATTCTGGATGGTTTCTATCTTTGTTACAGATATATTCTAAAGCAAATCTGAATTAAAAAAAAAAAAAAAAGAAATATAACAAAATTTTTGAATGGTGTTACAAAGATATTGTATATATTTACTAGCAGTCATTTCAACCATCCAAAATGCCTAAATATGAGATCTCTTACAGAGCAAGACTGTATCTTTTTACTCATCTGTGAAGTCCTGCAATTAATGCTGATAATATCAAACTTTCCTTTAAATAAATGCCTCTTCAAGACCACCACCATGATGATAACTCACAGTTCAGTCCCTCTGTCTGTCAAAGTCATTGCCTCTGAAACCGCAGATGACAGCAGGGATTTAATTCTGCATTTAAACCTTGGTAACCCCACTCTCACATCCCTGCCAGTAATTCCATTCCGTGAGCTGCCAATCACTGACATCCGCTACAAATAGGACATTTTAAAAAAAGGAAAGGAAGAAGCTCATTTCCATCTGTGTTTTCACTTTTTCTAAGACATCACCATTAATGGAGAGAAAGGGACAGGGCTCTTGTAAATCCCCCTGAGGAGACCATGGGGTAGTGTAACTAGATCAAGCAAGCCCTACTGTGCAGAACAAATCAGCTCCGTTTTCACTGCTGTAGGTATGTGGCAGAAGGTACCATGGAGGCAAAGCAAGAAGGAAAAAAAGACCAGTTCAAACAGAGCACCCACAGTAGCTGCTAGGGACATGCAATCCAAAAATCACCATAATGCAGGGAGTCCTATCAGCACAGCAGGATTCTGGGTGCTCTAGTCTGGGTATGCCCTTGAACAGCAAGAGGCAGTCTGACAAGGTCCACACAGAGGAGGAGGTTGGCTGTAACAAGCCAAAAGCAGAAAACTTCTTCCAGTCTTTACAGATGCTATGGATAATCAGACATCTTTCTGCAGACCCAGCAGGCTTTGCCCAGTATAGAGGAATGACTGGGACTGTGCAAAAGGTAAGTGCAAGCTCACTGGCACGTTTCAAACAGCCGCTTTGAAACTATCAAAACTAGAGAATGGTAAATGTAAAGAAACTATTACATTTCCTCTGTACAGTGAGAGACTCTGAAAATCCAGTACAAAAATGCTGATATTCTTTATGCACTACAAATTTTCCCTATCACAGGAACTAGGCAATTCACAGAGGCTACTTTTAAAAAAAAACTTCCCAAGGCTTTTCACTGCATGGTGCTGGAAGGATCTTTTTTTCACCAAATCTTACATACTTTTTTGGAAGGACAGACCCTGCTATCCGTGTGGTGACTTGAGAAAGAGGTTTCTCTTTAATGAGTTAGTGTAATTCCCACTGATGTGAAAAGGGGCTTTATTCCTGAGGCGATACAGCTCCTGGTTCCAAAACTGCAAGCCATGACAACCTCCCTGTGTCTGTCTCTTCTGTACTTGGGATATATGTGCTTAAGTCAGTTAAGTGCACTGGGTCAACAATCTCATGACACAATATTCCCACAATTCTAGCTCCCATTCCTGGAGATATAGCAGTTCCACAAATTATGCAGCATTCTGTCCTCTTGACTGTGATGAAAGGAAAATATTACCTGATACAGCCATTTTCAATCCTTTCAATATCTTCATCAGTAGTTCCGATAGACAGGCTGTGCATACCGGGGTAGGAGTGCTGGGTGTTGATTTTTGCCATTTTGCTTTACATATCAACATCTAAATGACAGCTGAAATGGGAAAAAAAAATTATGAAGGCTGCAAAAGGAATGCATTCAGTACTTAAAAAGAGTTCTTTATTAAAACAGTGGAACAGCAAAAAACAATTTCAACGATCTGAAGAACAGTCAGTGATATTTACACACACATATGACACGTGTTTCTTGATTTATTTGCAGTAGACAGAAAAAAAGTGGTAGTAAAAGTCTAACAAAGATCATCATCACCAAAGAAAAGGGTTACATGACACTGTTTTCTTTTAGTCTCTGGGCTTTATGAACACCTACACTGTCATACCTATTATCCACAGTGAAATTGCTTTTAAAATCACATTAAGAGAAGGTTAGTTAGGAAGTCAACCAAAGAAAGCCAGGTAATACACGTGATAGGACAACCCATTCCACTTTAACTTAATTCCCTAGTCCTAATTTTATCTATTTTATGATTAAGCTTTTTATTCCAAAAATCCATATTAACCAAGCAGATAATTTATGACATTCATCCCTCAGCTTATTATAGGCCATGCCATCGTTCTGTATTATGAAAACTCTGCACTAAACACACACTAGGGGGTTTTATTATCCTGCCTCAAAACAGTCTCTGTTAAGATATTTAGCAGCTCATCTCCTACGAGTTTTAAGAAATTTATCTGAATTCCTTCCCAGATTAGACCTTCAATGCCTTTCCAAATTCATATCACACCTACAACTTGCAAAATGAGTTTTAAGACTCAAGACAAGTGTCTTACAAATGCGGGACTGAAAGACTCAGTCAAAGCTTTGGACTTCTAAAAAAGAAAGTGTAAGTTTTGAAACTCCATTCAGGAATCTTTTTTGTTTGAAATATGACTGGAATGAAATTCTCTCAGGATCAGTCAACTCCCTCAGACTAGGCAGTGTCCATTTCTCACCTGTAATCCTCTGTCTCACTGACCACACAAGATTCACTTTTAACAGCAAATGAAATACACATCTTTCAGAAACTAACTCTGTTAGTTTCTGAAAGATCTAATGACCTGAATTATTCCTAGAGCAAATCTCACTATCCATTATTAGAATGCTATGCACTNATGCGGGACTGAAAGACTCAGTCAAAGCTTTGGACTTCTAAAAAAGAAAGTGTAAGTTTTGAAACTCCATTCAGGAATCTTTTTTGTTTGAAATATGACTGGAATGAAATTCTCTCAGGATCAGTCAACTCCCTCAGACTAGGCAGTGTCCATTTCTCACCTGTAATCCTCTGTCTCACTGACCACACAAGATTCACTTTTAACAGCAAATGAAATACACATCTATGAGAGATCTAATGACCTGAATTATTCCTGGAGCAAATCTCACTATCCATTATTAGTATGCTATGCACTCACTTTCTTAAAAACCAGATACCTGACTTACCCTCCACTCAATTCCCAGACAATTAAAGAAAATCATGTACAACTTTTTAAATTATTTAATATATTTAAGAATTTTTTTTTCATCCAGAAATAATGGAATTATTCTAGAAACAGCCTTGGGCATCACTTAATATCCAAAGTTTTTATCAGTATTCCCCATCACTAATTTTGCCTCAGTGTAAATCAGTTCATGTCTAACTGTGTCTCACCTTAAATGAGCCTTGTTCATGCTGACTGGCTGAAGTTTTATTGGGGAAAAATGGGCATTTTTATTTCACATTGATATAAAAAAATTGAATTGTTTCAACCCACTCTCAGACTGGAATGTTTGCTCAGAAGAATTAACTTCTAAAGTGCAGATAATTTATGCTAAAAACATAACTCGGAGTTTTCAAAGCTCGATGGTGGGAAGAATTATTCATAAGATAAATAACAAAGCATTAACCTTTTTTTCGAAAGATGTAATTTCAGCACAAATTTAGTACAGAGTTAAGTTCCTGACTAGTTCTGACACTTAACAGTTACACTTACCAGTTCTGGTGATTCAAAATCAGATTGATGTCTACCTACAGCAGTTCTTAAGAACAAGGGTCCCCTGGTTTGTAATCTCCAACAAAGTAAGCAACTCTGTTAAAACAAGAAAAGCATGAGCTAATAAAACCCTTCCGAAATCTTGGAATGGTGTAGATAATTTGCTACCAACACTGTGTATTCCCTCACTGCGAAGACACATCGCTTGTGAAACTGGAGATCAGTGAACAGCGCCTTTCTGTATTTCAAATGCTGTAAGTGAGGCACTTGGATTTCCAGATGCATTTGTGCATCAGTTCCCAGAAGTTTGGTTAAAAAACATAAAGTACAGTATTTCTTTAAACTTAAAACTGAAATGGCTGAAATTGGGTATTACTAGTCTGGAATTAAACACTTTTAATGGATACTGGAATTAGATATTCCAAATCTCCTGCAAGGCTTGAGGGTGCCAGTGGAGCACTGAATACAGGAAACCTTATTTAGAATTATACAGGCTATGCCACTAAAGAAGAAAAAACAAGTAATAGGATATGAAGCCAAGCACTATTTTGGATTAAAAAATGAGAAGGCAGAAAGCAAGAACAGGATTAAATAGACAACTTCACTACTGCAAAAGTTTAATAACAGCACTCCTCAGGGCTCTGTAGGAAAACCTGTTGTTAATGACACTGATGAAAAGAAGGAGCAGGGATACAATAAGATCTCAGGATGGCAAAAAATTCTATAGGCAAGAGAAACAAAAGGAGTGCAGGGAACCTCAGGGTGGCCCACATCAACTACAGCAATTTCTCAATCTGATGACAAGTGATGTGAAACACAGCCAAACAGAAATCCATGAATACTGGTGAAAAGCACATAAACCACTGCCCTACATGCTTCCAAATGAACCACATGCTCTCAGAAAGGGAACCTGAAAGGGTAGATTTGGATTAAATATTAGGAAGAAATTCTTCACTATGATGGTGTTGAAACACTGGACCATGCTGTCCGGAGAAGCTGTGGATGCCACATTCCTGCAAGTGTTCAAGGCCAGGCTGGATGAGGCTTTGGGCAGCCTGGTCTAGTGAAAGGGGAGCTGGAACTACATAGCCCTTATGGTCCCTTCCAACCCAAATCATTTTATGAACTTGACGTATGTACAGCTCAGTGAAACAGCGTGCTCGCTGCAGGGCAGGCTTGCTGACACAACAGCTGACAGGGTATACATGGAACGTGTTAAAGACACAAAAAACACTAAAACTGCTCCATGAAACAACAGTGCAGACTTGTCTGGTACACTCTCAGTCCTTCTCTTAAAGAGAAAGGTAAAGCAGAATAACAGCATGGCAAGAATGACTGAGGACATAGAAAAGGGAGAGAAAGAAAAATGGAGCTTGCTCACCCTGGAAAGTGAAGACTAAGAAGTTATAAATGAAAAATATGTAAGTAAAATTTCAGCTCATTTCAGATCCCTCACAATAATTTCAGCTGTAAAATTCACATTCAGCATAAAGTGTGATCTGAACTCTTACTCTGCACTATACTGGACGAAAGGAGGTGGGAAAAATTTCACAGAAATACAACTCTATTATTAATCAATAAAATACATTAATATATTTTTGGAAGGAGGTAGGAAGAGTGGAGAGTGTGTGTTACATGTGCCCAGCTGTGGTAGAGAGAGACTGAACGCAGGACTGATAGAAATAAACGGTGCAGTAATTTGGGTGCTGAGACCTCCTGAAGCAACATGGTTTGGCACTGCATAAAGCAGTCTGGCATGACATAAAATTCTGACAAATTACTGGCTACCTGATAAAGGAGAAATATTTGTTCCTTCTAGCTCTCGAAGGACCCTGATGATAAATGTGTTTAATAGTCTAGGAAGAGATCGGCCTTTCAATATTGTATCCAAAATATAGCAAGCAACCGACTAGGGAGCAGCGTAACGGGAGTCAGCCAGCAGGAAAAGTCCTGAAGAGTTGTGAGGCTCGGCAAACACCTTCTGCAGGGCCACAGAGAGAGGGCTCTGACCATCTGGGACTTGCAATCCCTAAACTGCCACAAAACGCTGGTCCTCACAAGGCACTTTTAAGAAGTGAGTAGAGCTCAGCCTCATATTTAAAGCCACAATTGTTAGGGTAGAATAGTGGGTTGGCCTTAGCTGGCTGCCAGATGCCCACCCAGCTGCTATTGCACTTCCCCTCCTCAGCAGCCCAGCAGGAGAAAGTAAGATGAGAATGCTCACAGGTCAAGAAAAAAAACCAGGAAGAAAAATTACGTTGGAAGACCAACTGTCATCACAGGTAAAAAGGGCTCAAATTTGGGGAAAACTCAATTTACTGCAAATTAAAATAGAGTTGGATGGTGAGAAACAAAGACAAAACACTCTATCACTCATTTTTCCCCAGATTCAACTTCACCCCTACACTCCCAACTCCTCCAGCTCCTCTACCCCACCCAGCAGCACCAGGCGTGGGGAATGGGAGGCTGCAGTGCTTCCTCCCTGCCGCTCCTTCCTGCTCACACTGTGCCCCTGACCCAGTGTGGGTCCTCACTGCAGGCTGCAGTCCTTCACAAACTGCTCCACTGTGGGTCCACTCCACAGGCTGCAGCCCTGCAGGATAAACCTGCTCAGTGCGG
>VYZQ01015396.1:17689-31622 GCA_013400655.1 Mystacornis crossleyi | reverse complement strand
CCCCCCCCCTTTTTTTTTTTAAACCCGAAAGGACAAGGGAAGATAAAAGGAGGGCTAGGAAAGGTTTCCAAAACCTGTTATGGCTATACTGTCCTGACTACAGTAAAGAATTTATGATAGTGATTTCCAGACTTCAAAAGGTTTCAACAGAACTGATACAATTACACAGATACTGTGACTTAACATTCTTGTACAAAACACTTTTGTTAATAAATTTTTTCTTTTCTGAAATCCTGTTGCCCTGATTGAGGATTTGAACACCCCAGTCCTTACATCCACATTTTAAAATTTTGTTCTTGCACAGCAATGTAAAAGCAGGATATGGTCAGAGTAATTCAAGCCCTTTACTTCCCTCTCTGGACAGTTATTAAAAATAAAAACATTTTTCTCCTTTTCTCAAATTTACAACGTTGTGTGAGCACCAGGTGAGCAGACACATATGAAAAGGAAAAAAAATATTTAAAGTTCTCTGAAAGAGAGAAAGAATATAGTATTGCTGCAGGCATGTCCAACTGAGAAGAGCTAACCTGTTAGTGTCAGACAGTAGCATTTCCTCCTTTATATACTGGTGCTCACTGTGCTGACTGGTAAACTCTGTACTTTGCTGTCACTTTGAGTATTGCTAACTGCAAGACATTCTGGGGTTCAGATCAGATATAAAATCTTCCTTGTTCTAACAGACATAAAAGAACATCCTTTCAGCTTCACTCACTCAATAGATTTTACATTTAGATTACAGAAATACACCTATAGATATTGCAACAAAAATCACAGGAATCTGAAGGACCATATCTTTCTATGTATTGAAGAGTATAACCTTCAGTGTCCGTTGAGTCTGCATGCCACTGTGCTCCCAGGTGTACCAAATATGTGTGGAATTTCCTCGAAGAACTTACTATTGCCCAACAGTTAAGAGAGGCACATCCTCTGTGGGTACAGACTACAGAGAAATAGAGCCATGATAATCTGAAAATCTGCCTACATTATTTTTCTCAGCATTATGGAAGAGAATGATAGCAAAATGAGGGCTGAAAAGAGTGGTTATCATTTTTGGAAACACTTATGAACAGTTGTAGCGAGCAGCAATAACATATTCATCAAGGGAAAAATGATCCTATCTTTCAACGAATGTTATATCTGAATGCACTGAAATCTGGCATCTGCAACAACTGTGACAATCATTTTCCGGCTAGTGCGGAACTAGTTCATGTCCACAGAGCGCTGTCCTGCTTAAAATCTCTTCATTTAAACATCTAGTCAAAATGACTCCTGAGAATGGAAACAACCAGTGTACGCAAAAAGGGTCTTGAATGATCTCTCACTCTTCTAGTGCTCACCTTCCCAGCCCTCACTCACAACAGGGTTATTACAATCCCTTGCTGTGTTATGCCCAATCCAGACTGGAAAGCACAGGCCTGACCTTTTAAAAAGCATTTGTAAAGCAACACACACGCTTCTGGCTTTTTATTAGGAATGATTAGATAATTACATAAACTGACCATTTGGCCTTTTAAAGAACAGCAAAAGATTTACAGTTCCAAGTAGACCATTTGCATGTAGGCAGTCTCTTACCTGTACTGGCTGCCTATATAAACCTTAATATTTACAGTGACACGGTCTGACAGCAGAAGACCATTATCGATGCTTTCCAAGTCTTTATAAGGAATTGTACCAGCCTGCCTTGGAGACACAGACCTCCCTTATCCAAAGTGTTGAGGCTCTGGGCTTCCCTGCCTCAGGGTTGACTCTACAGAGGTGTTGTCCACCCTGTGCTAGCAAGAACCTCCACAGTTTCCTGGTGTGGAGAGGAAGGATATAGACTTTCACTGCCTTCTTGCATCACTTTGGGAACCCGGGACAAATAGCACATCTCAGGTTTCTCTTTTCTAACCTACAGAGAGCAGTGTCACTCTTCCTGTTTCAGATGTCTTTGAAAGAAGACAGAAGTGGGACAGAAGGGTTTTGCTACTCTGCAAGGATGCACATGGCACTGACCATATCTGCTTCAGAAAATTCCATCTTGTGTCTATTAAATGAGCATCTCCCAAGATGAACTCCCAATAAATATCTGGAAAATGTCACCATCAACTTACAGTTAAGTCAAGACATGAACCTTGGCTGACCTATTTGTGTAGTTCCCTCTAATCTCTCACTCCCTCACAAAACTGGGTGAATGGTCTGAGAAACCCATGGACCTCTCAGTAAATCATAAATCCACAGGGTTTTTAGTTTGGAGGATTTGAGGAATGGATTTCAGGAAGTAGTGAGGAATAATGATGCTCTGGGGTGTTTTACCATTTTCTGTTCCAAGAGTTTATACATATGGTCTGTCACTTCCCCAGTGGATTTGAAGGAAGGAACTGAATTATCTCAGTATCTCAGTTTTGAGTGATATTAATCAAAATTGTATTTTAAATGATAGCGCTCCATAATGTGAGAATTGCCATATCATAAAGAAATAAGCTATCCATACAAATAAAGTCACACCTGATTTAGATATAGTCCAGTAGAAATGTATTCTTGACTGCAGCATTATTGTTCTATTTCATTTTGTCTTCTGGTGTATTATTTTCTATACTTTCAAGATGCGAATGCTGGCCTGATTCACAGTGTGTGGGAAATTCAGAAAGATATACAAGGGTGGCCATGCTGTGACATTGTCAGAAATGTTCATACATTTGGCTCATTGTTTTCTGCTGTTTGCTACTGTCTCAGGGCTCCAGGGACTCTGGCTGTAAAGTACTCAACTAAAGAGCTTTGAAGGTTTGTTAATGTGCTATGGCACTTTTGGACATGTATTTGATGAAAACAGATCAAACAAAGAGAGTGTGAGACCATGTCTTTTGGAAAGTTATTTAAACAAGAAGAGAGGGACGGTGCAGTGAGTCTGAGGTACCTTCAGATTAACTGGTTTGAAGTTGCTAATAGCCTTGTCATGGCATCTCAGAGCTCAGTGCACATTTGTGTACTCTGCTAAAGAGAGATGCATGTTAGTATCCTGACATTGTATGCACTTTCCAAAAGTATCTCTGAATTATTTGCATCTGATTCAGTATGATTTTTTCATCTGACACCTTCCAGAGAGCAGGGTCCTTCAGTGCAATAGCAACACTGTGGAAGGGTTCTTTCTTCAGAATTCACAGCTAATCAGAAAGGATCTGCTGCAACATTTCATCTCTGCGCCAGGGCAGGATTATTTCTGAGGAACAGCAACTGAGGTAGCCTGCCAAAATCGCGCATCTGTGGAGCTAGAATTGTCTGGGACCTCCTCTAGTGCTCAAGAGAAGATTACACATACAATAAATCATGTGGAGAATAATAGATAGATGACAACTGACTACAGAAACACAAAGGGATGTGCTAAAGGACTATCTATCATGCTTGTCATTTATGAGGTTATAACAAGAAGTGATAGATTTAAGACTGAGTTGGGAAAATCTGTCATTATTATTGGCCAGCATCTACAAATCTCAATAGCTAGTGCTAAGCTCCTAAATCTACTTTCAGGTGTTTAAAGAAAAATTTTTCAGGTTTTCAGTGGTGAAAAGTTGCCTTTCCAGTCCGCCTTTTCTACTGTAAAAAGCATGAATCCCTCTAATGAGAAAACTTCCAAACCTATGAAAATTTTAATCTCCTACAGACATTTCTCCCCTTTACACTGGTAATGTGCTTCTTGTTCTGTCAGCTTTGTCTCATTAAAGGAATTGGACTCCATTTTAAACACACCAGCCAAATCTTTTCTTGGATGGCTCTCACTAGTTTCTGCAGTGCTCTCTGAAGCAGGAGCATCGGCACATGGTGACATGACCATCTCTGCTCTGCTGTTAAATTGCAGTGTGAGACACACTAAAACTGAGGGCTGTAAAACTCCCTGTTTTATAAAGTCATAGCCTACAACCATGTGTATACAATTAGTGTGTGCTGCCAGATTGTTAGTAACACTAAGTAAATGCAGAAGAAAGTTGGATTCTGGGCCCAGCTAGGAGGTAAGATCTATGGGTGTACGAATTAAAAGGAAATTATGAGGTTAAAAAAATGCCACAAAAGTATATCCAGTGTTTTGGTCTGATGTAAACACTGCTGGCTGGCCTTGGCCCGGATAATACTGAGCTGAGAGGCCTGTGAATAAAGAGATACCCTGTTGGGAGGATGAAAGTTTGACAGGAAACTTCCACAAATATGAAGGTCTGGCAGAAAGATCTCTGAATGAAGAAACTAAGAATAAGATAGAAATGAAAGCAAATTTTGATATAGAGTAAAAGATGTTCTGCTGAACTAGTGGTTGCTGAGTAGATGAAAAAGACAAACGTTATGTTGAGTTGGTAAGAGATTTTATGGCTAGAGCGAAGGATAAGCTGTCCACAAACAAAAGAATGCTTTTACCATGAAGAAAAGATACCACAAACAAATAAAAGGTTGTGTAGTAAGTAGTAAGTAGAATAAAGATAAGATAAGATAATAAAATAGTAAGTAGAATAAAGATCTAAGAATCTTCTACTTCAAAAAAGCTGAAAAAAGCAGCTTCAAGCTTAAAGTGTAACAGACTTACTTGCGTGATTAGATAATAGTGACTATTGCATGGTAATGATAGTAGTTATAAGCAAATGTATAGGTATCGTGTGTAGTGCTGGTTGGTTATCTTGTATTAAGATACTCAACAAAAAGAAAAGTATGTAATGTCTTTTAATTTGAACAGAATTCGGCTTCAGGCTTCAGGCCTGCCTACAAGCTGTAGCTGAGCAGCTGTAGGTCTGGCTCTGTCACTCATGACCAGTGAATGCTGTAACATTGTGATACAATAAACAGCATTTTGAAGAGCTGCCTGGGTTCTCAGCCTCTTACAATACTCTTTTTCGAAAAAGTGAATAAATCTTCTCCTCAGGCTGCATTGTGCAGAGGTGACATGGCAACCTGTTGGGTATATCCTTGGACATGAGGTAAAACCATTTATTTATTGAAAGACCCCTCTTGTTCCATCAATATACAGCCTGAATCTAGATTATGTGTGAAGAAGTTTGCACCACCATCTGGTAAAAGTGATGAGGTTTATTTGTAGCAGAGGCTACAAGGGAGAGTTATTCACAGAGCTGGTAAGCAAGAGGGCACAGCTTCCTTCTGCTGGGGTGGACAGTCCCACTCCAACAAATAACAGTTCTGTCCTTTCACCCTCTGCTCACTCTGAGAAAGGTACCCACTTCTGCCTGACGGCCTTTGGGTGCAGATGCCAGGGATTCTTGTGCTGCTTCCTTTGCTTTGTTTGTGTTTGTCTGCCTGTACCTGAGAGATCACAACCCTCATTCAAGTCCATGGCGATACTTAGGAAATGGCAAAGACTATTTGCCTTTCCTACCCTGAGAGTGAACTCCAAACCCTGTAGCTCACCTCTGCCTGGGATGCAGGCTGCCCTGGGGTGGGGGGGGGAGCATCTCTTGGGAAGGCTTTGTGGCATGGGGAATGGCCACTGTTGGGGTCTCAGGAAAGAACTCAAGATGGAACCCAGCTTGCACAGTCACGGTGCTCGCTGGAAAACCAGCCTAAAGAAAACCCTGACAAACAACATGCTTCTCCAGTGTAAATCCAGTTGCTTTCAAATTTTCCAGATGCCTGCACTTCATGATTGTCTTTGCTTCATGCTATTTTAAATGTTGTTCTCCACAGCCACTGGGCTGCTGGGTTGGAGGTGAAGAACCACTGCCCAAATGCAGTAGGACCTGGGGGTCCTGGGGAGGTCACATTTCCTCTCCTCCCTGGAACTCTCATTTGCGCTTCTTCTCAACAGCATGTGCATTCACCTTTCTGCCTCTGCTCTTCCTTTGGGAGAGGACCTGCAAGGGAGTGCACTCTGTGCTCTGAGCCATACCTTGTTGGCAGTGTGTGTATGTGGAGAAAATGCTGGATATTGGGAACTCATGAAACTGGGGTTAAATTCCTTGTTCTGCTTCCCACAGGGCTCTGGATAGCAACAGTCTGAAGGTTTTTATGAGCTTGAAGATACTCATCTATGGTGAGAAAAACACCTGGCTAAAGACTACTGGATCACCAGGAAACTATCAGCCACTTCAGGGGCTGAAATGGCTTTTTAAATCCGAGTCTTCAAGTCTATGCTTCAGGTCCTTTTACCAGGTGTCGTGGTTTGATGCTGGTTGGGGTGCCAAGCACACAAAATCTAATTATTTGCATAAGGGGAAATAAGGTACATGAGGAAAATGGAAAACTTCAAGGTAAAACAGGTTCACACTTAAAACAGTTATAGTATAAAGGAGATTTATTACTAACAGAATTAAAAATAAAAAGAAATAGTAAGAAATTAAAGTGACTTTCAAACACCTTTCTCTCCCAATACCTCCCTCCTTCCCACCAACCCGCGCAAGGGATAACAAAACATGGGTTTTGGTCAGTGCAGCATTTTTAAAGAGTCTTTCTTTATATTTAAGGAAAAGAGTTTCTTCTGCTGTGCCATGGGATTCTTCCCATGGGAGATAGTTCTCTACAGACTTCTTTAGCATGGTTCAAACTTTCACAAGTCAACAGTCTGCCTGGAAAAAAATCTGCTGCAGTGAAAAAATAGCCCTCCAATGAATCTCGCAGTCTTCTCACACTGCTAATCATGGGTCATAAGTAACATGGGGTTTGAGTCTTTCAAGGATGAGCTGCTCCAGCCTAAAAGCAAAGGCTCTCTTCTTCAAACTCTAAAAGCCTTTCACAACATCTATGAGCTCTGGCACTGAGCACTTTGTCATGAGCTGTGTGTTGGATTTTCCATCCCCCCATGTACTTTAATGAATTACACAGAAACAGTTTGTAATGTTACAGTCTTCACCGTGGCTTGCAAAGAGAATTTAAGTTCCGGCACTGGCAGCGCCTCTGCCCTCTTTCCCTTCCTTCACAACTGACCTTGGAGTCGCCATGTTAGCTTTATCCCACATGACTTCTTTTCTTTCTCTCTGACTTGGAAGAAAAGGTGGCCTCTGCAAGCCTTCAGCTGAAAAGCTGATCTCACTGGGGCCTGACACCAAGGAAAGATCCGTCCTGTCTCTCACCATCGGTTGCGTGTGGTGTTTTTCCCAGTTCAGCGCGGGCTGTGCGGAGGCGGGCCCCGCCGGCCCCAGAAGCCGTGCCACGTGGTCTCGGCTGTGCGGCAGCTCGTGGCTGCTTCTTGGCCGCCTGCAGCTCTGGGATAATTCTCCCCGCTGCATCCCAGACCCTGTGCCGCCCAGAGTGGGCCTGGGCCCACTTCCCACCCTCGCCCCAGCAGGAAAGCAGCAACAAAAGGGTAATTCCCACGCCTGCGCATTCTTTAAATATGTAAATTGCAGAAGTGTTACCAGCTTTCTCATTGGGTTAGCAACTTGTCCATCAACTAAGTTTTAACCTACCACACTAGGACAGTTGCAGCAATGGCTGTAAAATGCTCATATGCTCTGTAATGACAGCCACATAAATGGAGAAGCCCAGCCTTTTTTAAGGTTTCTTTATAAAATTTCAACAAGCTGAGTTTCCTTGCTTTTAAAGGGCCAGTTTGCATGAAGAGTTATACCAAACAGAGCTGGAGGGAGGTCCCATGCCCCAAACTTGCCATGCTTCTGCAGATCCCTTGCCCAAAAGAAGTGAACCAAACAATGGACAAGGTGTGCTATCCCCAGTCATCTGACCATCCATCACCTCTCTCAGAACCAGACACAGAAGTGAGGCGCTACTGTGCCAAGGGATTCCTACCTCATCTGTTGGGATTTACTCCATAATCTGCTGGCAACACCCCCTCTGTCCTTGCAGAGTGCAATAGCCTGCTTCTGTTGGCAGCTGCTGCCAGAAGCCAAGGATGATGATCAAGGCAATCAGTGTGACCTCAGACACTACATACCTGTCCATGAAAAAGCTGCATGTACTGGCTGGGTACCTCGAGTGATTCCTGACTTTTAGGGAGCTTTCTCTGTAGATGTGATGTTTACCACTTAGTAAATGGATACAAGGAAAATCTTTTTGATAAATGTGGAGTGTCGCAATGACTTCATGTAACAAAACAACTGTAGAAGCAATTTTGCTTGTAGAATCAAACCATATATTTTTACTTATAATCACATTTTTATCAAAGGAACAATTATCTGGTTTTAGAATTCTGTTCAGTTTAGCTGTTCACTTTACAAGTAACTGATTTTAATAAGGGTGTTATAAAAAGAAAATTCTGATTAGAGAGATGAATCTACACAGAGGAAAAAAGTTAGGAAAACTACTTTGGTCTCAAAGTATGAAATGTACTATCTTAAGCAACATATTTACTACAAGCAGAAGGGCTAGAAAATGTTTATTGCTTCTATCAGCACTAATGCAGAGTCCCTTTGGTTATTTCTTTAATCCAAACAGCTTCCTGGTAGATCCAAGATGTGAGGCCTTTCTGTAATGACTTGGCAAGAGAAAGGGTCCAGAACTTCTCTGCAAACACAATTAAGTTGTCAAAGACAAGTCCTGTATTTGAATTAAAACTATAAATCTTTCATCTGCACCTACTCTACATCAAATAGCAGGAAAAGAGGCCCTCCCATCTAACAGTCTTAATTACCAAAGCACTGCAGCCTTTGAGCATGACAGAGCCAATGATAGCTGACCTTGTGCTCCAGCCCCAGAGTGGGATCAGTGTGATGAATGGGAAATCCTGCCTGAAATATCACAGCAAAGGGAACAGCCTCAGATGGCAAATTAAGTGCCTAGCACACTGTTGGAGCTACACAAATATATAGTAATACCCTTTGCTTTGATCTGTTTATACTGGAACAAGCAGTATGTTGAAGGCTTCAGTGTATACACATCAAATTTTCTCTAGTAATGACCAGCCCTTGACACCTCTTTTCCCACACAAATGCATGGTGGGATGGTGGCTTTTCCCCTCTCAAATGCTGTTTCTAGGACTGCTGTGCTTGGAGTGGGAGAGATAGGCACTGCAAGTTTGTTATGGTTGTCTCTAATGCTCCCATATAAATCCCCATGGCCCATAGTAGGTAAAATAACTGTGGGCGTCTGGTGAGAACAGGTCATATGAGGCTTCATTTTCCTTTTCACAGTATTCAGGTAGCAGGTGAATCAAATACTGTGGCAGCTGGGTGTTTGGTTGCCTTAGAGCAGCTGTTCTCACACTGTGTAGTGTTGATGTTGAGCAGCCCTCAAGATCCTCAGTAGTGTTTTCTCATCAATTCTAAATGTTTTGTAAGCTCAAGTGTTGTAATGAAGAGGCATGGTGGTCCATGAACAGTACTTACAGTATTTTATTAGCTCAAAACTTGGCAAAGGAATGCCTGAAGGCAGGACCACATTTTCTGGTGTCATCTCAGAAACAATGACTGCTTAGGATGGGGTCACCACACCTTCTGGTGTACTGGTGTTTCCAAGACATTTCTCAAACTCTTTCTTTCTAACTGCTATATTGACTGATAAACATTTCCTTTCTGATCTTACTTTTATTTCATATCTTAAGGTTTCACAGCATATTCCTTCCTAAGGAAACCTAAGGGGTCTTGACAGTTCAGTTATCAATTCTATCATGCAGAAGATATCTTGCTGTTTGACTAGCAATATCAGTTATGAAGGAGAAGAACCCATATCAGGTATAGTATTTCAAATAGGGAGTATAGAATGTTTCAACTGAAAAGATATAGAGTACCCTTTCCATTTTCCTTATTTTTTCTGAGAAAAAAAGCCTTAAAAAGAAGGTATCATTAATTTCCATGTTTAACATCACAAAGCTACACAAACGTGCTTGTGGAAAAGTTTTGTAGCAGATGTTTTACCGTGGTCGGGAATTCTTCAAACAATATTTTCTAGAGGAAAGGCCAGAGAGTGAAAGCAAAAATTTCTTAGCACACAGTATGTGTATGCATGCAAACAATCTACACTTACAATCTTATTGTATTAGGTTTCTATGATAAATAGAATATGCTATCTTGTACCATATAAATATGTGTCTGTGTATATATGCATACATGTGCTTTTCTTTCTACGTTTGTATTTGTTGCATTTCACAATGAAATCAGTCTGCATTTAGTCTTATGCATGGTATTTACTGTGCTTGCTACAAATGCATTTGAAATTCACAACAAAAGCACATTAAACCAAAAGGAAAACAAAGAATATTAACCTCCTAGAAAATTTATTGGAGGCATATTTTGAATCTGCAAGCCTGTCAGATTATACCCACAGGCATTACCCCCATGTCAAAAGGAAACTATCCAGTGTAAGAGCAGACAGGAACAAGAAAAAAAAAAAAAAGGTGACAGTGAAGTTTGTGCTGTCAGATCTGCATCCTTCACATATTCTATAGGAGGTATTCTCTTCACCTGCTATGAGTTTAGGCAGTGGTGAGTAAGGGGGTTGTTAGCTGCTCCAGGGATGTCCTGGAGGAGGCATCTCCTTACGGATGCTGCATGACTACAGCCAGAGGTTAAAAGTGCAGGAGAGACTGTGAGATTCAAAGGGTATAGCCAGGCCTATTTGCTTTGAGGAAAAACGATGTGACTGTTTTAGGGTTTCCCTTCCAGTGCAATTAGTGGAGCTGCTTCATTAGCAGAAGGGTGTGGTGGGAATGCAACAACCCTTGTGGGAACATAGCCTTTCTGAATGCCTGGGAGGCCTGCCACTTGCTTTATCTCAGGCTGAATTTCACCTCATGAGCTTGTAGTCTCTTGATACAGAACATGAATAATAAGGATGGGAACAGAGTAAACATAACCACATATTGCCAGAAAGGGACAGAATCCTATTAAAAGCAATCCACTTTTGGCGGGAGAAGAGTTACCACAGAATTTAAAACAGGAAGTTGTGTAATTAACTGCACATTTCAGGGCAATACTATGCTAAATACAATAAAATACAGCATGAGTAAGTGGCCCAGATTTTCAGGATATAAATGAGTAGAAACTCAATTTGCTCTATAGCCCCAGTGGAAAAAAGGTACCTTTATATTATCTCAAATGACTGCTGTATGCCCTGCCCATGCAGCATTTGCAGAAAATAAAACTTGCCTGGCTGGGCACGGCTTCACTTTCATCTGGATTGTGAAGGACATACTTTGTTTTGTCTTTTTGTAGGCTTTTTAGATTTTATTGATTTTTCTTTTAGATTTAAGGACTGAAACAGAAGAGTAACTCTAAAAATAATTGGCGAAGACATCCTTAGAGAGAATGACCATGACTCTGACTCTGCATGAACAGGATCTAGCATCCCTCGAACTCTGTGCATAGACTGTTTTTCCTTGCACTTCCTGTCCACACTGCTTCTGTACAAAGTTAGCAGGGTCTACATGTTGTGCGTGAACATGATCAACATTCAATTTGCATGTGTTAAATAATATCTCTTGTGTACACAAAGAGTTACTATGTTGAAATGGAACTGTCTGGGGAGAACATCCCCAAAACTGTGTGTACTCAGTTATGAAGAGAATTGAGATACCAGAGTCAGCCCCCGCTGAACTTTTGTGCATTATATTTACCCAGGACTGCTTTGATGGCATCTGTACTAGGAATATTTCTAGAGATATGAATATGCATGTGTCTGTATTTGCAAATATTTGGATGTACCATGGATATAAATCATCTTGCATTATGTACATTTTGTGAGGATGAGAGTGTTCTCCAACATAAAGGAAATTTATCTCCCAGCTGAAACACTGAACTTACTAATGTGTTTTGCACAGTATACAGAATTCTTTCACACAGATTGCTGGTGAGCTGCCATCCTTACTTTCTGTTTGCCTTGGGGGAAAATTACTCCCATAGCTGTAATTATTACAGGTTATAATTGCTCTGTAGGGTATGAAAAATTGTAGTGGTGAGGCTGGGCACTGAAAAGTTACAGAGAGGATGTAGATAAGGAAATCTGAGAGGACTGCACAGGGAGGGATTTGCAGTCATAAATGGGCAGGCTTTGCTGCTATTTGACCACAATCTGCAGACCTCTTTAATTTCCATGTGAAAGGATATTAGTAAAAATGAAACTGGAGAAGGTATAATTTCTTTGTTATTTAGTCTTTCCCTACACAAGCCTACATATGCTAGGTGTTTGAACAGAGGCTAAGGTTCAAAGCCAGGCACCCCTCCCTGGACAGCGTGGGAGGAGCACGAGGCTGTGCTCAAGGGGCAGCAGACCCTGGATCTCCCCTTCTCCTCCCCTTCTCAGAGCAGCTGGCCAGGCTGCAGGATCAGCTCTGCCCACAGCAACACCAGTGTGCATGGCACTTGGCACAAACTTCTGCTAATCCAGCTTGCATGGCCTGAAATGTTGAGGATTTATTTAATGGTATTGACTTGTTGGATGGGCGCAAAAAAAGGAGCCAGTGACTTCCAGTTGCTGCAGAGAGTGGCGACCAGCAGGCAGAAATGGGAACAGGGGTCAGGCTGTAAAAAGAAGATGTGTGACTACAGATGGGATGTACAGACCCGAGGAATTTAAAGCCCTTGAAAAACGTTTGCTAAAATAACATATCATAAGGCTCAGATGTCACAAGGCTAATGTTCACAGTGCCTGAAAAGCCTTCAAAAGGCAGGAAGAGAGTACTCTGACTTCTGTGAACAGCCAATATAGAGCATGTAGACCCATTCATTGGCAGTTATGGCAGACAGAGCATGAACTCCAGCAAAAATGGGGTCTGGCCTATGATAAAGTGTTCTATTCCCTAGGCATGAATGATTAGAACAAACATAAAAGCATAATGATTTTTACAAAGCTCCAAGCAAATTCTTTTAGGGGTAGGTGTGGGGGAGAGAAGAGTTAAAAAATAAATTGATCATAGTTATCTTTTTCTTAAAAGTGGCTATGACTGAAATTGGAAACCCAGACACACAAGCATATTACTGTGATATTTCCATTTGCAACAGAAAGTAGAAGTCTTATAGAGGTAGGATTTTGTACCTGCAATTTCCAGCCTATTCTCTATGCTCAAGAGATACTTTCAGTTTGGCTGCACAATAGAAAAGCAGTCAAGCTGCACAAGAAAACCTTTTAAGTTTCACGCAGCACTGTATATTGTTGCTTTCAGTGTCCTGGTAGAGTTTTTATTTGAGCTACATACTTAGTGAAGCAAAATTTGTTTAATCTCTTGTCTGTCACTCTGGTTGTAGTGGAAAAGGCAGTGGACGACCAGCAGCTTTGCCCTCCTGTTCTCCTGCGGTCACACTCTTCTCCCAGCTCCAAAAATCCTTCTCCCAGCTCCCAAAATCCCAAATACCTTACAGCTGGTAAGGACCAAGACTGAGCAGGAAATTGTGAATTTGTGAAAGCTCTTCCACTGCAAGCATTTCTTGGGCTTCTCTTTGGCTCCTGCTGGAGTCCATGTGTTCAAAGGGATATTGTCTGTAAATTAGAAAATGGATAAGGCTCACTCACTTACTCCTAGTCACTCCACTGTCTACAGACACACCAAGCAACTGCAGAAACCATGCTGGCTGACAGAAAACTTGGTGAGTGAAAAGAAAATGAAAAGTCACCTGGATTTGTATTAAAAAAAGATGACTTACACCAGCAGCCTGATTTGGCTCTGTTCTTAGTGAGACCCATCTGTTCTGAGGAAGCTGAGAACATTTCAAATAAAAGCATTTGTAATTTCAAAAAAACTGCTTTACACTTTTAGGGCAAAATGTCAGATCTTACTTCAACAGATCTCTTTCCCCAGAGTCAGAACGTGAGTCTACCTAAAGGACATTAGTCATCTCATGCCAAATGCCCATAACTCAGCAATTTCCGCCCAAAACAACTGATTAGATACAATTGGATCCAGGTGGAATGGGCAGATCACTTGTGATTTCCCTTTTCCATTACTTTTTGCTTATTGAATCTCTTCTAGAAGACAAAATATTGTTTGGTACCTAAGCAAACTTTCAGCAACAGCTGGTAGTTAGATTTGGAAACAGATGATATTTCATATGGTCCATACTTCAGGTGACAGTGCCTG
>VYZQ01015396.1:3199-15515 GCA_013400655.1 Mystacornis crossleyi | reverse complement strand
CACTCACCGCATGTCCAGAGCCATCGCCGAGGGAGCCGCACCCGTCCAGGAGCTGCGCAGGCTCCCTGACACCCAGCCCAGCCACAGACAGGCAGCGTAGGCACCCCTCTGCCGCCTGCACACCGACAGCACTGCCCTGATTTGCTGGTGGTAACACCCTCTTTTGTCTCTGTCCCCTCTCTCTCCTCTCCCCCAGTCCTTTTCCATTTTCATTTCTTCTTTTCTGCCTCTTCTAGCCCTCTTTCACTTGGACAACTCCTTTTCTCTCTCCTTTTGTCATCAATAAAGGGTTCTCAGATACAAAGTTTGCCTCATTTGGCTTCATTCCATTCCCTACCATCCATTTTTAAAAAGAACTCCTCGCAGCTCCCCACAGTGGAATGTGACAGGACTGTACAATTATTTACACATTAGTACTATGAAATCCCAAAGAAAATTACTATGAACTTTCGAAAATGCATCCACTCTGCTTTTCAGAGAGTGACAGGATCTCTGTTCCACTCAAAAGACTCTCTTTTCTAAGAAGTCAGGATCTGGCAGTTTTGGAGAGTACAGGGTGTGAACTGCTCACTGTGGTCCTGATGGTTGTAGGTCCATAAACCTGTCTGAAGCATCAAACTAGTCTGAGTTTCTTCATGGCCTGACCCCTTCATAATCCAGCTACCTCAATCGAGATAGATAACGTATCTACGCTGACTCCTTGTTGGCTTAGAAAAGGTTTCCTTTTCCTTCTGAACAGAAGTCAATTCTCATTTTACAACGTTGCATTGCTGAAAAAATGAACTTTCTGGGAAGTGTCTTCTATTTCGAGTGAAGATTTCAGGCTCATTTTAGACAAAGGCCCCACCACCACCCGCCCTTCCCTCCTCCTGACTCTTCCAATTCTTTGAATCTGTCTGGTTTAGTCATATCTCTTCGTGGGAAGACCTCTGAGGAGCTGAGCCTCTGGCTCAGGAGATCCAACCCCCCCAGCTTGTTATTGCACCAAATCTCTGTGAAGATTGTGCTGCACCCTGTTTTTCACTACAGGAGGACAGAGCTTTTTGCTTAACTAGTGTTTCCAGGAAAGTCTTTCAACACTGTTTAATTACCTTAGTGTATGTAACAGAGTTCCTACAATCATAGAATATGCAGTATGGACAAAAGGATACTAAAAAAACAAGTACTAAATTCCCACCTGAAATGTAAAGTGACTACAGTATCATACTGAGATTTATGGCTACTATGAAAAGCTGGAAAATGAAAACCGTAGTTCCTGTCTTTCCTGCTGTGACGTTGTGGTGTCAGAGATGCTTGACAAAATAAAATACAGAACTTAAAATTCACATTTCATACAAAACCGTACCATTACTTATCATTCTGCATTTCAATGTATTGTCTTACCTCAGTGTGAAGGAAGAAGTATGTAGTTCAGGAAAACGTATCTTCAAGGCCTGTGGAAAGATAGGATTATCCAGATACACAGACAAGGATAAAACTATTTGCCAAGAAGCAAAGTCTTTCAAAGTGATGGATATAGTAGGATTCAAAAAAGGCACACATATGGATTAAAAGTGCTAGATTTTTTCCACCTGAACTGTCAGGAAACATTTTTTGTTCTTCATATTTTGAAAGAAATGGACTTTTTGCTGGAGCCGGAACCTGAGGTTTAGGAACTTGTGGTCATTATGGGTCTCACAGTGATCTCTCACATGCAGAGACTGACCAAGAGAAAACCCTGCTATCAACTTCAGTAATTCACTTTGGACTAACTAAAATTCCCACTGCAAATTCAAATGGACGTCCTGAATAGCCTCCTTTCGTATCAGTATGAATGCATATTGTATTCAGCAAGATTGAAGAGACTTTTAAAAATCTTTAATAATGTATTTTTTAATAATCTTTAATATGTATGACTCACTACATGAGGAGAAGAGACGTGAATTTAGGTGTTTGGGTTTTNTTTTTTTTTTTTTTTTTTTTTTTTTTTTTTTTTTTTTTTTTTTTTTTTTTTTTTTTTTTTTTTTTTTTTTTTTTTTTTTTTTTTTTTTGTAAAATCAGACCTCAAAGTAGGAAAATGTGAGATCTGGATTTCACTATGGACAGTGAATAACATTAAATTTCGAAGTGGCTCAGATACCAATTTTTGGCTTTATAACACAGCACCCAAACCAGTGTGATAGTTTTCAAAAAAATAGTACCTTAATAATCTTGGAATTTAAAATAATTTGGATCTTTTTAACCAAAATCATCAAAGCTTCAGTCAAAAAATTGGAGATATTAAAGAACAGCAAAGGCTTTGAACACAGTAAACCTGTAAATGCTATGATTAAAGACAGATCAGATTACAATACAGGGAAGAAAAAGTTACCTGAATTCAGGAAATGTTTCTTCAGATTCAGAAGCAATGCCATAAACCTTAAAATATACAGCCCATTTCATACCACAACTACTTCTGTTTATGACCAGCAAGTGCCAAGACATAAAACAATGAAAAGAAGTGGTAAAAATTTTCCAAGATCTGTTTCATCTCTTCAGAAAATTTCTGTCTCATTTTGAGATAGTGACTAAAAAGTGGAAAACTCTCATCTGAATTTCATCTCAACTTTCTGGCCTCATCGAAGGAACACTCTACTGTGAAATGGTCACCCATTACAATTAATTATTATGAAATCAAACAGAAAATCTGAAACATTGAATTACTGAGTAGGACCTGAGATGGCAGGTTCTCTAATGAGCGTAAAAAAGCCAGGGATCATAGTGTGATAGTCTCTTTGGTCAAACCCCAAAACTGCAATATTGCCATTGATGTCTCTAGATGCCCAGCTCCTTCATGGCAAGGTCATGTGCTGTTGACCGCAGTCTATTTCTAAGCAAGTAGTAACCAACACCTTTGAGGGATATCTTGTACCTGAAGAAATGGAGAACAATTTACCATGAATAAATATGAAATTCAAAATAATCAGAAATCTGAAGCTAATGGTCAAGTATTTATGTTACTGTGACCATCTGAGCATCTTTTTCCCAATTTAAGAGAATGTAGCATTAAAACTGTGAAGTAATGTGGAACTAAGAATCTTTGTTGATGATGCAGAAACTCAGATTTTGGAAGGTCAATGTCTTTTTTTTTTTTAAAGAAGGCCAAGAGGGGTTGATTTTTTTTTTCACCTAAAGCATTTCATGTCAAGGGCATTACACTTTCCAAGCCCTTACAGAGTAAAATCTGTCTTGTCTTATAGGATTTAATTACTTAAACTGTATGTTTTGGAACTGAAGACAGCAGTAACACAATACTGTGACATTATGCTGATCTATACATCCAGCATATAAGGTTATTTTATCTAATCTGAGATTTTTAATGTAAAAGTCAAGAAGTCTGAATATATATACACCAAGATTTAATTAGATTTAACCTAAATTGTGCTGTATGTTATACATTGAAGTAAAATTCATGAGAATATGACGAGAGTTGAAAAGCCACTTTGTTTAACTGTTCTTTGAATGTCTGTTCTGAAAGAAGCTCCCACTATCAGTGATGCAGCAGTGCGGGCACTCAACCAAAATAAGTCTATTTTTACATGAGCAAACAGCTCTCTATATAGAGCAGAACAATTGCAACAGAAAAGGTGAGGTCCCCAGTGGCCCAAGGCATGGACTCTGACTGACAGGAGACTTGGACCCTGGTCCTGAGCAAATTCTTTGACTCAGAGATCTCTTACACTCCAGCTGGAGAGCAAAATCTGAAGCTTGAAGCTGGTGTGTGAAAAAAAGGTGTCAAATTTAATCATAGAGGTGCTTTGTCTATGTTAGGGTTTTCTCTGTTTTCTCAGTAATACAGTGGCTAATTCATTTGTATACCAGTCATACTGACTTTATACTTCCATTCATTTTCTAACCAACTTGTTTGATAAAGTAATCCAACACAGATTTTATATACAGGAAAATCTTTTAATTTATATTGGATTAGTTAGAATGAAAGACAATATAACATGACACAATGTTTTTTATAGTACTTCTTACAAATCTCCTTGAATTTTCATGAAATTCTAGTAGGCTGTGTATTTGCATATGTAGATGGCATAGAGGTATCAAGGGAGTCTATTAGTCACACTGACTGACCTAAAGAGGAGTGAAACCACAGGATAAAACCAGGAAAGCGGGAAGTGGCACACAGAAGTGATGGGTAACTTGGCCAAGGTCGTCACCTTTCCAAGTTCACTTTCCTTTATTTTTAACCTCTGAAAACTCATCTGTTACAAGCATTACTTCTAATTTTGTACACTAAAAAACTTGCAAGAAATTGGATATCAATTAAGATTATGTACAAGTGTAAGAGCTTTGTTTCTTGCATCCATTTGAATACTTCAGTTCACAGAAACTACAAAATGCATGCACCTCCTTTATTTGCACACTATCTATATCACAGTGATGTCAGGATCTGGAGTCAGTGTTAACAGAAGCCATCATATGCTTTTGTCAAGCAATCATTTCTTCAAACAATTTTAAGTGTAAATAAGTAGCACAGTGCATTTTTCACATTTTGGTATCTTTTATTTCTTTCACAGTGAACTGTTCATACAAAGTTTGTATATTAACCAAATAATTTCCCAGCAGCAGTGTAAACGATTTTGAATAAATGACTCAATTTGATATGGCTTACAAATAGTTTGTGAACAGAGAGTGAAATACACTTTCATGGAGTCCTTCTTACTTTCAGCTTCTCTTCACACAGACTTGTACGGCTACTGTCAGACATTCAGCACCAAGTGTTAATTTCTCACTACCATGAATTACTTTGAAGGTGTTGTTTTCAAAGATTGTATGTTATCACACTTATTGTATTTGCTATTTCTCAGTAGACTGACTAAATTTTACTTGCAGTGAGCTTCAAGCTGTGATTTATGTTACTGTCAGACTTAGGAAACCTATTGCCTCAAAGTGAATTATCTAAACCCAAAGTGTTGTAAATTCCAAGTTAACATTTGCAATTGTTTTCTTTTTCTCAGCTGCACAAACCTATTATTCCCTTGGCACACAAATAATTTGTAATGGGCTGCTAGATATATTTGTTAATGCATTCACTCTCAACTTAAGCAATGTTCTTCAGCAAATCCAATAGATGAAGGACTGAAAATAAACAGAATAAGTCTTCCATAGAATTGACTTGGGTCTCATATAAAAATAATTTGGATACTTCAGGCTCGATACAAGTGTTTTGTTACAGAAGCTGACTGTTCCCTGCTGTACTGCATGCTAGCAATTTCTTTCAGATGTGTTCTCACTTGAACATTCTCCTCAATCACATTGCAGCTCCATGGAGCCCATATTTCCTCTTGAAAGGCATGTCTCTTTAACTCCCTGTCATGCATTAGGTATCAGGAAAGACGCTAAAATCATGTGGTTTACTCATGCTCGTAATGATGTGCCCAAAGTGTGTCAGCTGGTACCATCTGCAGTGCCTGGAGCAGTGTCTGGGAGACTGTGACAACTCAACTTCGGGCTGGAGGTTTTGTAAAACAGGCAATAATTACTTATTACCTATAAATTCCTGCCTAGGCAAGAGGTCTTCTTTGTGCAGCATTGAGGAGGCCACATCTGTTACAATGATTACTAAGTCTCCGCTGATCATCAATACTACAATCAAAATAGTCACCAATCTGTATAGAAATCACCATTTCTTTTCAGTTCCACCCCGCTGATCTGATCCAGTTGTAACTAATAAATTGATGCTTTGTCACCCTTTCCTTTTGTGTGCTTTTCTTGTCACTCTGATTTTTTTTTGTGAGCCATGCAGGATCCTGCCACAAACATGCGCTTGACAGTAAAATAAGAAGGCATGTAAGAGAGCTGTAGTTACTCTTGAAGAGAAGAACTGGATATTTCAGAAGAACATTGAACTTTGAAGTCCTAGTACAAGAATTTTCTATAAAGCCACTGCCTTCAACTAAGCCTGGTTTTTAGTTATCTTGGATAAGATCCTGACTCTCAATTATCTGGCTGCTACTTGCATTTTTAGAAAAAGTATTGTTTGTTATCGATCATAAAACTGAGAAATGTAGTGCAGGATATTTTCTCAGATGAACTGAATGCCATTTGACTGTGAAAATTCATGGTTGATTTTAGTCATCTTCCTTTTAGTCTAACCTAAGACCTAACTGACCATTTGTAACTCTTCTGGGGTCTTTCTCAGCACTAAAAATGTGATTTGACAAACCATGACATTCTTCATGCTTTTTGTCCAGCACTGATATGTGGAAACTAGATACTGTGATTACTATAAGACAACCCCCAAATACTCTTCCTGTGAAAACTTAAATATTGGATATGATATGGATTTCTACCCAGCTGGTTCAGCTAGTCCTTCATTTCATGTTAAACCTACCAGAAATAACATGACAAAGCTGGGTTTCCAATCAGTAGAAATGAAATTTGAGCTCTTGAGACCTGAAAGATGAAAGAAGATGCATTTTGAAATGGCCAGCGATGGAAAACATGCAGAACAGCTTCTTACATTATATAATTCTGCATTACCATGAAACTGGTACTCCCTGAAGGAAAGTCTTCAGTGCCATATCAGATATCTTAAAACAGTGGTTGCTGCAATGTTCCAAGTTTTGTTTTCTTCATACAGTCTAACAACAGACGTAACAACAGATAAATATCAAGACAAATTTGTCAATATTGCATTACTGGCAGACAAAAAAAAAGATCACTTTACATTGGAATGCTGAGCTCCTGCCAATTGCCAACAAGTAGATAGCTAGCTCTGTTTTAGAACTTGCTGCTAATGGGAAAAAAAGTGTGTTACACAGAAATAGAAATAATCTGAAGGTATTTGAAAAGGTTTAGGTTTTGTTCTGATAGTCCCTCAAAAATTAGCTCCAATGACAGAATTTGAACAATACAGCCTGTGTAAAGGCAGTGGCATTTAATTTTTACATAGCCCTTTGCATCTCTTCCATGCTTTGAGAAAAAGAAGCACAGTGAATCTGGTAAATCATATTTGTCTAACTTAGAGATGCAGAAGCAAACTCATACAAAGAAAGAGCAGCTTTCCTAAGACCACCCAGAAGATAATCTGGTACCAAAAAAGGTGGCTTGGGAAGAGACAACATAGAATAGCAGGGCTGGTTTGAAAAGGGTCTGAAATGAAAAATTAGTTTCAATATATATAATTAAAGGATGAGAAGTATTTAAATATGTATTTACATAGGAAATATGCTATAGCAATATACATTTTTATGTTGCTGCAAATATTTTGGGGTAGTGAATAGAACGCCATAAATGTGAGAAACTCTTAATAATGTGTGAGTCAGGTAAGGGTTCAGATTCATGCTCATGATGCTTCTAAGAAACCTAGCCCTGTGACAGTGGTCAGGAAAACAGTGCTGACAGTGGTCCTGCAGGAAATGGACTTGGAGTTTGTGGTTGTCTATTTGGATAAGGATCTAGGAGGTTTCCTAAGTTCATATCAGACTGATGTTGGAAAGGGAAGAAGTATCCTGGAAAGGCTGTGTTAGTGCCACCTCCTCATGTAGGTCTGTTCTCCTGTTTAGGGAGAGAGACCATCCACCTTCCAGCACACAACATCCTTTTCACAGCATGTCCACTGAGCTTCGTCCTTGTGTGATGATGGCCTTCTTGGAAGGTGTGCTGTGACTAAAACACAGGATTCCATGCCCTTCTTGCTCTGGATTTCTCTTAACCTCCTTAGGTTGTTTTTCAGTATCAAGTTTTAGACAGGCCTGTGGATTAGGCACACTAACCTTAAAGGTGGTGAGATAGATCACACACTTCGTGCAGGTGTGTACATTCCCATCCTCTGTTTCAGCAGACAAACACACACAAAGAGAAGATTGGTGAAATGGATGCATTTTACAGTGATGAATGAATGAACTGAACTACAAAGGGCCTAAGCCCACCTGTTCCTCAGGATCTTCAGCCAGGAGACTGGAACAGATCTCTCAGAGTGATCTCATCATGTGGAGTGAATAAAATTTCCTCTTATAAATTATTAGAATTTGGCAGCTTTTTTGTTTTGTTTTCTTCAAGCTACTGAAGGGGGAAAAAGGAAACAAAAGGGAGATTTTGATTGATCTGGTAAATATGGATGTGTTTGGAGCCAGGAAGAATACATTAGAGAAGTGACTGATTGTGGTCAGCATATTGAGAACATTGGCTTTCATTGTGGCTGCAAAGTGCCACTCACTAGTCCCTCACTTTCTGTCTGTCACAGCTTGTGCATTTTTTCTAAAAAGGGCTGCAGTCAAATAACAATAGAATTGTGAGCATACTGGTTTCACAATGGTCAGTTAGCATTTGTACTGTGAAATTCTTCTGTCAAACACCCATCTTTACTGGAGTTCAGCATATTCACATGGTGGATCCAGATGGCAATACTTATTTGCCCATATTTGCTTCTTAAAATTGCTCCAGAAAAAAGGTCTAGATTAATTTCTATGCATAGAAAGGAAGATATTTTTCTGATCCACTGCTATAACAGTGGATTTTCTTTATATTTGCCTGTTTTACCATTCTCTTTGGCTTTTCAGCTAACATGACTTTAATGCAAGAGTTTAAAAGAACCTCCTGCATATATCTTTTTGTGTCCCTCCATAAACAAATTGCTTGTCTAATGCTGGAGCTTTGCCCTCCCTAGGAGAATCCTGGAAGGAGAATTGTCCCGTGGGAATCTTTGGTCAGTGAATGCAGCAGATTGGAGAACATTTTCTGTGTTCTCAGATAAATGAATGTGTCTAGCATATATAGAGCAAGTGAAGGTCGCTGACAGGCAGAGTAGATGGCAAAGAGAAATCACAAAGGTGACAATAACAATAATAGCAATGGCAAGGCATATGGATGGCTCTTTTCATATGTTTTATTCACACCCTTGACTGCCAAAAGTGCCAGAAGGAGGTGGTTGTAGAAGCAGCTTTGGTGAGGACAGAGAAAGAGGAGATGGATGCTTTTGTGAAACAAGGGAGGTAGCCAGCACGACTGAGTGGAACTAAATGGGTAGAGAAAAATAGTTAGATTTAGCAAGAAGAGCTGCAGAGCAGATCTTCAAGCTAGTATATCAGACCTCTTTAGTGATCTCTAGCAAAACAGGCCAACATCCAGAGTTGCAGTTGCCACAGCCAGAATAAGAAAAATGGCTTTGTTAGAAACATCCCACTGGACCGGCAAAGAGAGAAAGAAGTCCCGTGAGGAAGACTGCAGTAGCTGAAAAGGAAAGTGATTAGGTGTGTGTAAGTGGTCTGGCTTCGAGACTGGAGAGGAAAGGCTTGATAGATAAAACGCTGTAGCAGATGTGGCTCACTTACTTCATCCTCTCACAGGAGTGTGCTGGGAATCCACAGAAAAAGATTGAAGATCAGTGAGGTGGAGACAGTCAAACACGCTGCAGGAGGTTTACTTTGGATACTCTGTTTCTTTTGCTGCTTGTGAAAGTCAGCCAGGAGGAAGGAGTCATTTAGGATGTTTATCAGAATGGGAGCACTTTGACAAAGACTTTGTAGAGTGTCAGTTCATTTTCTAGGCTTGTCCACCTCCTTCATGCCATTGATGCAATGTCACATCCACTACATTGTTGTGCAGAATAAGCTGCTCATTATTTGTGCAAGAACATGCACATATTAAGACTGCAGTGGCATAGTAGGTGTCTGACATTTGCATGTAATTGCTGTGACCTGATACTTGTGTAACTGAAAGATGAAAATGCTTTGCTTTATCTGAAGTGGATTTTCCACGTAATGACCATATAACTAAATTAGAGATGGATAAACTTGCTGAGATTTAATATGAGCTCATAGCAAAAATATTTGTTTAAATAAACTTCATGTTCAGATGGGTTTTGATAACCAGCAAAAATGCTATTTCTCATTCTTTACTAAGATATGATCTCATTATACATGAACAATCCCTGCAACACATGCAGAAAATGGCATAAGAAAACCCCCTTTCTGATATCATCTCTGGTTGTCAAGTGTTAGATGCAAGGCTAATGAGCTTTGATCCAAGTGCTAACCAATTTGATTCTCTCCATTATCTTGGCTGAATGGGGATATTTATTAGGTTTCCCCACATGTGCTCGCTGTGGCACAAAGGCAATGAATCATTCTTATGCCACAATAACATGTGCCTTGACTCTCTCCACCAAGAACCAAAGGTGGGACTCTTGCTCAGCTGGAAAAACTCAGAACACGGCGCCCAAAAGCAGGTGTTCACACAGGGCCACACACAAAGGGATCTTATGCCGGTGGTGATCTGGTTCCTGGAGAGAAAGAAACTGGACTTTCTGAGGCTACTAGTGCTGCTGCCACAAGTCTGATGCTGTTCTGGGAGGGAGGAAATTGCAGCAAAACCCAGCCTTATCTTTGGATCACAACTTTATTCTTTGGTGTGGAACTACCACCTACCACCACAGGCAAGGCTGCCCTGTGATCCATGCTGCAGACTCCTTAGCTGCAGCAGCAGTTTCTACTGCACTGTGTTGATGAAGTACACAGACCTATCACCTATGGGAAATCAAAACAGGTGGTGTAATCCAAGTACAAAGGGAGGATGAAAGAGGAGAGAACACTGCTACCCACAGCCACCCAGAAAGAGAGCAAGAAATGTCTTGTGTGCCCCAAGACCTTCCTCTGAGAGACTGGAGAGAAACTCAGCTCAGGAGATTATGAGCTGTCCTAGTTAATAGAGACCATCCAGCTCAGCTGATCTGTCACAGGCCTCACAAAGTACTTGGGCCTGCTGCAAGTTAGTGTATGTAACCCATCAGTTCATGGGGATATATGAGCAGGTTCACTGCTGAAGTAAGAATTTCAGAATACACAGCTAGTAACTTTTACTAGGTTAGCTTGTACTTCGGGTTTTATAAAAGTGAGCATGGTGAGAGCACAAGTCTAGGACACAAAAAGTAAGCAGAGATTCCCTTACTCAAGCCTCTCATATTTGTTATATTTTGCAGAGCAATGTGATGTCCTGGGGATGGGATGCCAATCCCAACCTTGAAACGGTCTTCTTTTCTCAGCTTCTGTCAGCTGTGTTTCCTTAACATTATTTCAAGATCCTTCTAGCAGGGCATTTCCTAAGCCATTAGACATGCCTATGTGTAAGTTCACACCCATTTGACATGCCAGCTACAGTTCACAATGATAAAGGTTTATTGGAGGCTTTTCAAATATATTCCATTTATCAGATTCAAGGCAAAACCTTTCTCAGCCTGTCTTGAATAGACTTCACAAAGAGCCTGTACCATGCAGCATTGCTTACCACCAGGTAGGAAACATCTAATATAAAAAATACTCATCAGCAAACTGAGCTGGCAGAAATGTTTCCTGATTGCACTGAAGAGATAAAAAGAAGACTGTGGGACTTTCAGGACCAGCCCATCCCAGGTTATAATCTTTAACCTTTATATTTTCACAGTATTTCATGAAGATTTTTCAATACATGATGACTTAATCAATCTGACCTTTAGTAAAAGTCATAAAGCTAAAAGCCAGTGTAACTCAACAATTAATCAGAAAGAATCAAAGGAAAAGACTTTTCAAAAAGAAAGACAGAGAATAGCAAAATGTAACAGGCCAAAAATAGAAAAACCAGAAAATTTTTCACCTGGGAAGTTTGCCTGGAGGGGTCAGGTTAAGGAATTACCCAGCCATTAAAGGAAGGGCACCATGTCTATCCACATACCGAAGACCTTTCTAAGACCACAGAGTAGGCCCCTTTTTAATAACCTAATCTTGATAACATGTCTAATGTCTTCACTACCGACACGTTGTTTAAAAAAAACCTAAACACAAAAAACAGCAACAAGAAACAAACCCACAAAGATCTCAAGGCGTAGTACCACCTACAGTGTGGGTTCACTTCAGTGAATGTGTGAAAACAAATGATACTACTAAACTTCTCTACAGAAAGTTGGGGGTAAACACTACATTCTTATTCTCATATTATTTCTCTCTTCTTCCAAAATTAGCAATGGTACAAATCTAGCACATGAACCAGATGAATTTTAGAGCTAATGAACACTTGACTACCTTGTGTGGCGCTCACTGGGTATTACCACAGTCTCAAGGCATTTATTTAGATTGTTAAAGGTAGGAACACAAGTATGTGCCTATATTNCAAAAGGAGTTTAAGATACAGAGGCAAAAGCAAAAATCGAGCATCAGTTTGAAAAGAAAACCTAAAAGCCTGGAGGAAACAGCAAAACCACCTCATCTTTCATTATCACCAGGATTTCTCCTGCAATTTCAAATGTTAACACTTAGGCAGTGGGGTACTGAGGCTTGTCTTGGCCTTCCAGATCAGACCCTGAAAACCCTTCCTT
>VYZQ01015374.1:0-16579 GCA_013400655.1 Mystacornis crossleyi | reverse complement strand
GAAGGAGGGCAGATATAGGGGTTTACAAAGAGAAGCAACAACAGTAATTTGAATCTGATCCTGCAATGAACACAAGCCACTCTCCACCGCAGGCTGCCTCTCCCATGCTGCAACCTGCACTGTGACAAGGAAAGAGATGCCTTGGTTCCAGCCTGGGTTATCAGAAGTAGCTACAGAGTAAAAGACACAGATAGGAAGTATTCAGGCAACAGAAAAGAAAATAAGAAAGAGCTTGACAAGGAGGGAAAATGTCAGCTCTTGGGGGTCATGCTGCATTTATTTAGGCGTGGCTGGTGTCAGTAAGTAGAAGGGAATAATAGATGGCAGGGACAGAAAGGGGGAATGAAGGGACAGCTCCTATATTACAAAAGTACAAACTAAAAGATTGAATTGCTTGATTTAGATGGATGTCTGTGAATGAGTGCATTTCAACTTCTTTTTAAATTTTAATTATAAAATGCTACCCTAGGCAGTTTCCAATTTGCGTAGTGCAAAAGCTATCAATATCATTAGAGAAAGACGAAGGAGTCTTTTAAGCTAGGTGCAGTTTCTGTATTTCTCTTCATTGTCAGGACTGTAATAATATTTTGCTGTGACAACATACCAGATTCCAAGGATACACTGAATGCCCTAAGAGCTCTGAATATGGAACATTCTCCAGATGGAAGGGAAGGCAAAACTTTTGTACAACTGTGTTCACCATGAAGATAGCTCTGAAACAGCAGAGCCACCCATACCTTTCCCAGACACTCATTCACAGTGTCACAATCTGCACAGTTATCTTCTCCATAAGCATATTTTCCATAATTTTCTTTTACTTCTCTCTGCGTCTGATGTATTAGCCTAGCAGTTTCTATATCAAAGTTCTTTCTTACTTCTTCTATTACATGCATGTTAAAATAAAATTCACAGCATAGTAAGGTGTGTGCCATTTGCTTATTTCAAAATACTCTCTCACACAGAGTTTTTTTTCATTAATTCGTAGTACCTGAACAGTTTACACAACATGTGTAACTCAAATAAAACTGCCTGCAACCAAGCACTAACCCAATTAGCTGAATTTTGTAAGATATTCTAATTAGATTGCACAGAAATCATCCATCAGGCCTCAAATTCAAGGGGTTTGAAATGTATTTATGTTTACATGTAATACTCAGAATACTTTTATTTTACCTCGACTTTAACTGGGTTATTTGAGAGAGCTGAGAACAGCCCTTTAAATATTGGCCCAGCTTCAGGAGGTACTAAAGGCAACCTACCCCTCACCGATTTTATTGTCTGAAAGTTAAGCAGCAGTAACAGGCAGGTGCTTTGTGTGCAGACAAGGTATGTTAATCTGGCAAGAACTAAGAGTGGTTTGTTTGACTGACACACCTTTAGTGTTCTGTTACATGATTAACTCTGTAGATAGAGGCTGTATCTGTACTGTAACTTTACACAATGCTTAGTGCTAGGAAGCACAGATGACATCTCTGAACGTTTTCCTAGTACAAGGCTGAGATATTTTTCAGTGTCTGAGGAATCTGTGTACCCAACCTCCTCTAAACTAAAGACAACTAAAGAGATATTTGTGTCATCTACTTTAGATTCTTGCTGTAGGTTTTCTAAATTTCCTATTTAGAAGTTTCTGCCTCTTGCCATTGTGTGAGTAAGTTGAGTGCCTGAACTGAGCTTTCTGAGCTGTGTCTAAGGAGTGTATTCATGGCGTACGTAGTACAGAAGCTTTCACAAGTGTCTAAATCCCAATGGTTGTTTTGCACAAAACCCCATTCCTATACTAAATTGACAACCTGCCTCTCAATAAAATCCCCCTCTCAAATTCAAGTGAGAGTTTGAGAATGGGCCGGTCTACAACATCCACAACCACCCGATCTGTGTGGCTATAGAAGAGGGTAAATAGAGATATCTGATCAGCCTCCATTTGCAGAATTAGCATGTCCTTTTTGTGTACTAGCAATCATGATTGCAGAAGGCTATCCTGAAAGCATTCTGAGATCAACTGATGTTTAAAAGGCCCTTAGCACACAACAAAGTAGCACAATCAAAACTTTATCCATTTATTCCCCTTCCTAAGCATGTCGCTGAAACATAACCTCTTTTCATTTAGAATAGAGTGCAGTGCTATGTGAGATCTGTTGCCTGCAGTACAACTGATGATACTTTAGATAAGAGGGATGAGATAGCTTTCAGTCTTACAAAGGTAACAGACCACTTTAATGAAAGTTTAGAATTTGTGTTTAATATTTCATCAACTTAATACTTTGATTTATGTAGGCTACTGTATATCCGCAAAGGGAAGGAGGAGAGTATTTTCACAGAAGAGCATTTGGGGAGAAAAATGTTGACATTTCTAGTCAAGTCATATTCTTAATTGTGTATAAATCTTTTATAGTTCTCCTGTTTCTCTGAATAAATTACTTTCACATTGCAACAACAAAATCAGACATTTATAAACCATGGTTTATGATAAAAACTCATCATAAAACACTAGCTTCTCATAATTTCCGGTACAGAAACAGCACTAGTATCAGACGTCGAGAGAAGCATTATTGTACACAAAATACAGGTCTACTATCATGTTCTCCAACTCTGCAGAAATCCTTTATTGAGACAGTTAATAGCAGTTCTTGATAAAATAAATGGAGGCAAAAGATGAAAAGGCCAAGGAAAAACAGAGTAATACATTTAAGCACAAAAGTAATGAAATTCTTAGTGATGGTGTCAGATTTGGGTATCTGCACCTTAAGTACTGTTAACTGAGAAGAAAGGTCCATGAATACAAACTTTACTATCATAATACGAGGGTTTTCTCCATACACACTCTCTTTTTATAGTATACAACGAGATATTGAAAATGTGCTCTAAAAGTATCTGATGGCTATCGGCTTTCCTATGCAAGCATGGTATTGGCAGCTCGGTTACCATACTCTTGACAATGCTATTTACAAAATAATCAAGTAGCATGTTCTGGACCAGCAAACTCTACAATCTGTCACTATTCACTCCCATAATGAGATTGCAGTATTCGCTCTGCTCTGTTTCTAAAGGGATAACCTGAAATTGTCTCTTGCTCCACCTAAAATTATGTAACTTGTAGCAAATGCACATTTATGCCTTTGACTGTTGATTTTTGCCACATCCTTTCAAATACCAATCCAAAAAAAGCATGTCAGCACAAGGAAAGTCACATCATCATTCACGCAGTCCATTGGTAGTGGTCTCGAGGAGGAAAAGTGGGCTGATTGACTTTGTTCCCACAAGAAAAAAGTAAGTGACCTATGAAATGGGAAGTTGACCTTTTATTTGTTATCAGTCATCTGGACAAGTGAAAGGGACCACCCTCTTTGTTATGCTTATTGGCCTTTTGTCAACACTACAAGCTCCAAATAGATATTTCCTGAAAGGCTAAACAAATTACAACTGACCTGCCAAACCATAAAGAAAACCGTGGCAGAACCATGACGAGAATCACCATCCTGGTCATGGGTTCACGAGACTGTCGGGCAAGAAAGTGGGAGCAGAAGTATCTTAGTCCTGCAAACCTCTAACCTCTCCAATCCCCTGATATTCAGAGCAAAGCAGCCAGCAAAGCCATTCAGAGCAGTTCTATCTCTCCATATCCACTCAAGTCAGCACTCAGTTGATGCAGTAAAAGAGGTATCTCATGTTACATTATTTTGCAGTGCCTTTATGCTGGTATAAGTTGATTTGGTTTAGCAGCTTCCACAGCAAGCGTGACATGGCAATACCAAAAGCCAACTCCTACTACTCCATTGTGAAAAAGTGACAATAACCAACAAGCCATTTAAAATTTCAAAAGAAAAGCCAACAAATAGCTTTGTATGTGGCTATATTTAAATGCTAAGTCATTATTTCTCTCTAAAGCTATCTGATAATGGATAAAACAAGATGCTCCCTGCTCCTCTCCAAGCTTGCCTCTGCCACAAGCACAGGAGAAGTCAGAGACAAACAGTTCTCTCATTTCCCCATGTCACCTTCAGGCACTTCAGGCCAGAGTGTCTCATGGAATGGTCACAGCTAATTCTTCCAGAGCTGTGTCTACTCACACCTCCTCTAGGGAAATATCACTCACTTTACACAGTCAGACAATTTAACACTGGATTTCTCATATAGGCTTTTTTTTTTTTTTTTTAAATTCATGGCACCATGCCAGAAAACCTAACAATTGGAGAAGTGCTGAGGTTGGCTGTCTTGTAGCCTGAATCCAAAGAATCCAAACTATGGCTCTATTTTACACAAAATTATGAAGTTCCTCATGCATTGGCTCATGCCCTCAGCCTCTATCATGTAGATACCACTTAGTTCATTGGTTTAGCCACATGCTAAACATATTCCCAAGCTCCAGTTACGAGCAAACAGCATGAGTTTCGTTTGTGCTATGTGTTTTCACATTCCTATTGAAATGTTTCTTGGTCTGAACATCTGCTACAGGTGGTTTGTGTTAGAGGTGGTTTGTGTAGACTTCTGTTAATCCTTTGATAGTCATTTCTGTGACTATTCACAATCTACTCAATAGTTTAACTGCTTAATCACCCACATGCCCCAGTTCCCATTACTTACAAGACATGCACACGGTAGACCTTGTATTTTTTAGGACTCATGCAACACTTCCTTAGCCTTAAGCAAAGAAAAAATGGATGCTATGACAGATTCCTTTCAGCCAAATTCTATTAGTCCAGTAAAACTCTTACTGCAAATAATTTCACTGTTTAAGGGCTTAAATAATAAGGTTCTTTCACTGCACTCATTGATGCCTATCTAAAAAGAGAAAAAAGGAGTTACCAGTAGGTATTTTAGTAAGTTTTTATTTTTAAAAAAAATAATTTTGAAAAGGTTAAAGCGAACTTACACATGTGCTCCAGGCAAAACCTAACCATTTTCATTCTCTCTAAAAAGGTCTTAAACAAAGTGAAAGGAGGAAGATTAACAAAAAAAACCCCAAAACTAGACAACAAACCTGGTAGTAGACAAACACTAAGATGTTGAAAGCAAACATATAACTTCTCGGTTGTCTGTACTTTTTTCACATACGTCTGTTTCCAGAAGATGGAAAGCTATAAAATACTTTCAGTGACTGTCCACTTTTATTGGTTATCTACTGTCTTCACAATCATGATTACTTCCATGACTCTATATAATCAATTACTTTAAGTAAAAAGCCACTCTAACTAATGATAGACATTAAAATTGCATCACTAAATAAGGGAGCAGCTCAAGGAAAATCACAGCACATAGCACATACCCAAAACACTCAACATAGTCTTTGGGTGTAAGCACTAAAAAAGCAGAATTCTTTTCAACAGAATGAACACCTTACTGCATGAAGTAAAGGCATCACATAATATGGAGTTTGACATGCTGGAAGCAACCAAACAACAGTAATTGCAGCTTCTGTTTGAAATTCTTTTGGAGAGTTTGATGAGCTCCTGTTTCAGTACTGCGTGCTTCAAGATAAAATTATTGTGATGGATATTTGCACTCAAATGTTCATGTAGAACAGTGGCCACTGGATGGATATAAGCATTCAGTAGACAGTGCTCATTACAAAATCATAAAATAGTTCTTACAGCTGCTTTTCAAAGTTTTTTTTTAATGTGATGCAATTATACGCAGAAAAAAAAAATTTTTTTAACTTTCAGTAGCAAAACGAAACGACATCAGAAATGTTAGTATTTTCACAGTAGTTTTAAACAAATCTACTTCGAATGGGTGCATATGTCTGTGTATGCATCTGTATATACACACACAACTTTACATATAAACATAACTTTACAGAGAAGTCTTTTGAAATGATTCATGAATGCATGAAAGGATTACTTCCTAATACATTTTAGCAGTAACAGAAGGATGTAATATTTACACATCTCAAATTCACAGTTATTCGGGAAGTTGTTTAGAAATAAATACGAGTAGTTAATTGATATAGTTCCACTACTTCTCACTCTGTTTTTAATAGAAGAGTTTTTCTCTATTCTCATAAAAGGTACTTAGCAAACTCATGTCTTTATTATTTTTTAATGTGTGTCAAACCACTGCTGTAAGTAAACCCACATGCATTTGTATGGGAGGAGAGGGGAGATTTAGAGAGACACACCTTCCAATATGTCACTCTAGCAAGAGAATAAGGATCTAATATTTTTGTATTAGACTATTAAAAATCCATTTTAATATTTCCTTGTCCTTAAGTCAGTCCTTAATCTTGTAAACTGTTCTGTATAAAAAGCTTCATGTATCTGCATGGAAACCACAAAAGGTAATGAGAAAAAGTAACTTGCACCTTCCCACATGGAACTCAATACAGAGCTACAGACCAAATCTACAATTAATAGAGCAAAGAAGAGTCAGTGGCAACATCAGCTTCCCTGCACTAGCTAATAAAAATGGCCAAATTTCTACGCTGCAGTGCATGTATCTACTCATCATCCCACTGTGAATTTTCTATTCATCCCATACACAAGTTCCACTCAAGGCATTAGAAATCCAGTGCAAAGAAGAGCTACATGGCAAGAACTAGAGACTTGCAATACAGACTGGTGAATAGATTTTTGCTGCTGTTTCAGCCAGCATTTTCTTATGCAGATACAGATTATTCTGATAAGCTAAAGAGTCATCTAAGGGCACAGTTTGAGCTGTGATATACCAGCTTAATGAAGAAAAGCGAAGAGCTCTAACTGCTTTAAAAGAACTGGCTTTTCAAACAGTGTTGAAGCACACATAAAATTACCTCTACTATAAAAATATTGCTGAGGCAATCTTCAACACACTATTGTAAAATTTGTGTCTATTTAAGAAATCAGAGCAGTGCTCCAACATGCCAGAATACGTTTCACTTGCATTGCAGCTGATAAAGCTTCCCAGATAGGGAAGAATCTAAAAACTTAATTTATTATGATTCTTTTAATTTGCCTCCTGAAAAGAACAAGGATTTTCCATGGCTAGGAGGGTCCTTCAAATCAGGGCAGGGATTTTAAGCATTATCATTATCTTCCACATCTAGTACTGAGGAGAACCCATAGCTGATTTTCATGTGGAGAACTTAAAAGGATGAGGAACTTAATCTCCATGTCAGCAAAGTGCTGATAAAAAGACTAACATCTTACAAGATTATCAAATTAAGATAATGAAGAAGATAAGGTGTGGTACAGGAAGGTTGACTGCTTATATGAATGAGGACCCAAATATTACGCAGGATTTGAAGATAAGCCACAGAAATAAATGAAAGACAAGCCAGGAGAAGGAGGCTTGGAGGAACCTGGCACACACGGGTAGTAAAAAGCAGCTTGCTGACTTGGATAGATATAGTCCTGGGGTTCTACAAGATGCTACAGCAGCAAATACTGAATTTTATTGGAAATAATTATTTTTTCTGCAATAACATGTGCGAAGCCATAAACCACACTATCTGACAACAAAACCAGGGAGTCCAAAAATCATGTCTGTAGCAAGAAGTCATCAGTAAAATTGTGAATCTTCTTGGGAAATTCTGCTTCAGCTGTCTGGAGAAGAGCCGTTTTCACCCTAAAACCTGTGTCAGCCCTGCCCGATGGCCAGGCTGTCACAGCCTGCCTCCCCACACGGCCGATGAGGCAGCCCAGCACTGCTGCTGCCTGGGCTCTGCACTCTCTGGCTGCCAGGGAGCTTGCTGTTCCAGCAAAGTGAGCTTGTTTGCCCACACACAGAGTCACAGCCTAAGGAACACCTCGATCATATGCAAAACACTCGTGTTTCTGTCAGCTTTTCACACCTCAGGTGCAAAACAGAACTGCCATGTGTCAAGCACGTGACACGCAATCCCTGCTGACAGACCGCGTCCTTACAGGGCAATACCTGAACGGCTCTGGCAATACAATTGTCTCACATCATTTCTCCCTCTCAGCAGAGGATTTTGGACATCTATCAAGACAAAAAGAATCAAACAGATATCAGTAACAATGCAGATGTTAAGCAGTTAAGAAAAACAAAATTAAAACCACACAAAACTTAATGCTTGCAAAGGGTTAGCTCAGATCAAGTTTGGCCTGCAGGCTCACAGGTTTGTTAATTATTACAAGCATTATCAACCTTGAGAAGTGATGCCTGGCTTACGGAGGATATTTTATGCACTCTTAATGCTAAATAGAAACTCTAAGGTTTTTTTCTTGGTGAGTACAATAGAGTTCAAAGTGAGAAAAAAAAAAGAAAAAAGAAACTATCCTGCCAGAAATCTGCACCTCAAGCAAGATAACCACTCTGCTAACAAATTACTCCACTGGAACCTCACCATATGTTGCTTGCTGTTGATATTTAGGCTTCAGGCAGCCACATAGAGATTTAGTGAATCTTGATGCTGCAGCAGAGGTGTAAAACTTTTATTAAATACCATATTTAAGAAGATGACCTTCAAGCAAATTGCCTGGCACATACACTTATGCAGTGTGGTCAAGTGTCTTGGCAAGCCAGAGCCCCAAGACTGAAATACTATTGACTGCAGAATAAAACTTCAAGAGCAATATGATTTTTTTCTGTCTTTCTAGAACCTATGCCAATGTTTTACCTGTCACAGGAGAATAAGTGTGAACATCATCTCTACCCATTTAATTTTGTCTTTCTGGCATCAGTTCCAAATGGCCTGCAGTTCAACCAGCTCAGAAACCAGCAGCTTCTTCATCGGTGAAGACATGACACTGCAATTCTCTAATACTGGCCCTGTCAATATCCCATAACCTGTGGCCTGAGAAACCATTTCTAGAGGCAAAGGGGCATTCAGATCACAGTGCTGTTCACTCCTTAGTCTATTTATTGAGAGAATCATGCTATGCCCTCCAAGTCTAGTGGCATCCATTCAGGTATGGGACTGATGGGGTTAATACAGACATCCCAGTTACCTCTGCTGCTGGGTGGAACCAGCAAGGATTTAGCACAAGGACTAATAGGGTTGTGGTTCCCAGAGAGAATATACCTCCATGTCATATGAAATAGTCAAATCTTCCATCTTCATCACATTCAGAGGAGCAACAAGCTCTCTACTGCATACAGTCAATAGCTCTTTACATTTCTGCCTTCAAACGGGAATTTCTTCTAGAAGTGATTAATCAGGCTGGCTTGGAAAATGTCACAAAAATTCATTAACACACTATTAAAAAGACATGCAATACCTGGACACTAATTTCATGAAAGCCTTTGCACAGAGACATTTCTGACAATTATTTAGATTTAAAAATTTATTCTAGGTCCTTCATTTACAAATAATATTTATTCATTAAAGATAATGAAGAATTATGAAAAATAGAATGTCTTAGCTATAAATAACATTAAAAAAAACTGACATGTTTTTAAGTCTTAAAATTTCTTGTCTAAGTTTCTGTTTATTCCTTTCCAACCTCACTGGTTTTTTTCAGTCCCAGTTAGAGTCTACTATATGCAAGGTAAAGCAAAACATCAATCTAAAGAGCAGTTTAGTATTTTTGAGAAGTTTGATTAAAAAATGATCTTACCCTATTTATTATTTTCAAACAAGTATCTATTCACCTTCAAGTGTCAGCTTGGACTGACAGTTTTCATATAGCTGGGGTTTTTTGTCACTACGGAAAGAAACCTGAAAATTGAATTGGAAGGGATAGCTGAAGATAAAGAAATTCTTACCAAAACTCTTTGGACAACAAAGTAATTCTTTTCAACTTACTATTACACAACAGTTTAACTCCTGTGCCAGTTGATACAAGAGACACTAATTTCATAATTTGTAAGAAAATAAAAGACAAATTGCTTCTTCTTATTTCTGTCTACAATTGTGCAACATGACATGGAACTGATACGTTTTTCTGTCAGGAAAAGTTTTGGTCTTTACTGTGAAGACCCAGTAATTTCTAATTCCCAGAATTAACGTTTATTTCTTAGAGAGTCTAATACATAAAGCTTTGTGTCTTACACACGTAATGCTTGTCTTGTATAAAGCCCTGTGGTCAAAGTCAAGACACATTTACAAGTTAGATCTTTCTGATTCCCAGGACACTGCAAACTTGTATCATCATTCTGAAAATGACATATATCAGCAGCTTCTTTTAGCTCAGGTTAAAAGAAAATCTGCTAATAAAATAGAGAGAGAAATTTTTTAAAGGGATAAATAGGGGCATTGTGGTGCTCAGGCTCCAACAGCCAGAAGAACAATCAGGACAGATTATTGGCCTCTTCTCTTTCAGCCTCTTCAACACAAGACTGGCTTGAAAAACTGATCTTATTTAAAGAGGTTGAATGGAAATAAAATGCCTACTCCATGTGGGTAATCACTGCTCTCTTCATCCTTTGAGTCTGAGTCCTTACTGAATTATGTCCTTCAGCTGGCCAGGAAATGCTCTAATGAAATGTAGCCCCAGAGCTGGAGGAGGGGTCATGTGCTGACTATAGAAATTACTGTGCAAGGCGTCACTTGAACCAGAAAGTGAAAATAGGCAGCCACACTAATCTGTGCTCTAGGTCACCATGCTACCTGCTGAAAGTCTTAACAGCCTGCTGGTACAAGTATTTTAAGTTCTTTGTAATTTTTCCAGGAAAGATGAAAATTCAGTTCATATGTTTATGAACTTCACTGTCACACCATAAATACATCAGAGTGAATTTTATCCCATCCTCCAAGAAAATTATTGTAGGGTCATTGTGATGGTAGTACAGACTCTGTTGTGAAATACATGCAATACAAATCTCCACCTACAATTGGCTCTTACCCCGTTGAACTCACATGGAAGATGTGGTCCAAGAAGAAAATAGTCACCTGCCAGCTGATTATGTTAGTTTTGTTATCATTACTGATGCTCAGCATCAAGGCTCTTTCAGCTTCTCACCCCACCACCAAAGGACGGNNNAGAGGCGGGGGGGGGGGGGCAGTGCACAGGTATTTGGGAGGGGACAGGGCTGGGACAGGTGACTGCCACGGACCTACAAGGTATCCCGGACCATAAGGTGTTATGCTCAACATAAAAAGAGGGGGGAAGAAGCAAAAAGGAGGAGACATTTGAAGTCATGACATTTGTTTTGCCAAGTGACCACTGAACATGAAGGAACCCTGCTTTCCTAGGGATGGCTGAACACCTGCTTGCCCAGGGGAAGTGGGGAATTAATTCCTTTTTTTGCTTTAACTCAGAGTCTTAAAGATACACATTAAAATCGAAAGAATTGGAATTTGCATTTAGTTTTTTCAGGATGCTGTTTGACAAAGTTTTTAAGCTTTGCTGCTGTAGGCCCTATACTCTTTGAGGGTTTTTTTTATCCTATTTTACATTTTCTAAGTGCAAAATCTGAATCCTTTTGTGTGCCTCGACTGCTGTGATAATGTGCCATCTCCTGCCTTTACTTTCTCTCTTTTCCCCCCTTATAGTAAATTTTTCTGTACAGTCTTTTGACAACTGTCAGACAGGTGCAGCTATAATCCCTACTGTTTTTACAGTTTTACTGATTACTAAAATCTGTGTCATAAATGTGCCCCTTGGGGTAAGTTTTTAAATTCAGAAAAAGAAAATGCATATTAAACAAACAAAAACCTGAGCTGCATTTATGGTTCAGTCATTCAAAAAATATTATTTTTATAGTCTTTACCATGGTCGAACATTCATATAAAAACCTTCTTGAATTCTGTACTACAAAAAATTTGAATGCTTCTGTGTAATGGTTAAGTCTTCAATTAGTCTTTCGAGCTGCTCAGACTGAGGTAGGATTTTAGTCTGACAAAGCTCCTGGCACATTTTTTGTATTGGATTTTATTTCCAAAAGAAATCTTTTTATATGTAAATTAATTACAAGATCCAGGCTCAAACTGCAAGCATATCAGATGAGTTGCTTCCTTAATTTGCCAGTAACCTCATTATATTTACAGTATTTTGTTAAAAAATGGCCTTATTCTCTTGACTGGACTCCACAGCCACCTATCAGTCTTGATCCATGAGGAACTGTCACAAATTTAGCAGCAACAGCACAGTCCAAGAAGAATTACCAGGACCACTGCATGTCTGAGGAAGATGACAGGCTGAGAGTGAATAAATCCAGAACTAGGTACCAGAACACTAGTTTTATGATCAACTGCCTTCCAGTGTAAATGGAACAGAGTGTTTCTTCTCACTTTTATTTATCTGTGGAGAAAAGGTGCTTAATCTTTCCAGCTGCTGAAAGACAAGGAGAGGTTTCAGAGAAAAAGTGGCAGTTTGTATGGGAATCTCTATGTTTAGTAACACCTGAATCACACTGCAAATCATTTTCCCCACTGCTAAGGAAAGTTTGTGTCATATAAATATATTTTGTGTTGTAGTTTTTTAATGTTGGTTATAACAGAATTGAAGAAGACAAATATTTATATATATATATATAGACAGTAGTCCATGAAAGCCTTAAGTAGTGCCTACTTATTTAAAATCTTTGTGCATTACAATCTGAAATTAATTTAGCATCCCTGTATTTTTACTCTTTGCAATTCAGAAGAGAGACTCAAGGAAACCAAGTTCCAGTCTAAGGCTACAGAGGAAGCGCTTGGTTCTTGGATCTCTGCAGATTCATGCAGTTGTAATTACCTCTTCCTTGCAGAGATACAACAAATATGTCCTTACAGCACAAAAAAAGTGCATGACTATTTTTGTCACGATGCTCCATGTCAGAACTGGGCGAGAGCACTTGCTGTGAGATTCACCTCTGTACGTCACATGCCAGTTCAGGAACAAACCACATCTGCCAGCTTTCTTTACTGGCTAAGTTGCATAACAAATGTACCGAGGACGCAGCCAAGGTTCATCCCCTCTCACGCCTGCACTGGTTTATATTCCTTGTGCAGGAGAAAGAAGCAGAGTTGAGAGGAACAGCACGAGTACTGCAGAAACAGTCGCTGGCTGGCTGGCTGGAGTTAGCTCACATCTACAAGAGGTGACAAAGCACATTAAAAAGAAGGGAAAAGAAAGAGAGAGACAGCTACTGACACCTTCCAGTAAGTATTTTGGAATGCCTCCAGCCATCCTTTCAGAGGAGGCCACGTGCACGTCAGACACTGCAGTTGACTCTCACAGCTGCCCTGGGATTGCTCTCCAGCAATATCAACAATACTTGCACCGTGTCCAGAACTGACACTCTGCTCTTGAAAGATTTAAGAATTACAGTGGGACTGGGGGCCACTAAAATTAATACTTTTGTCAATGCTAGAAAGCATGGATGGAAACAGCTGAGGAAGCCCAGCCCATGCTGCTGTTCTCAGTGTGCATTTCACTCCTTCTAGTCGTCAGACTGACACTTTGACAAGCAGCAAATGTCTCCTGATGAAAACCATTAAAAATGTGGTGACTGTTTATGAAGTGCTATGTTTTGGCATGTCACCCTAAGCCACACTGTATCAACAGCTTCAGAAGAGATCCTCTTTGGGGCTCTTGCTGGAACTAGAAATAGAAAAATCTTTGACACCTCTTTAAAAAGTTGAAGGTGCAACACCAAAAGCTAACACATAAAGTGCAGTGAACACAAAGCTGTGCTGTCTTGCCACCCTTTTTCAGCTGTCCTTTGAGAGCTACACAGTTCTGGAGTGCCAGGGCTGCAGTTCCAGGCAGTCCTTACATGGCCTGTAAGCCTGGAAGAAACATATTTACTGTCTGTTGCCTGCTGTAACATCATGATTTATGGACAAACAAATCTTCCACAAAGGACATACATAAGAAGCATTTGTGCTGCTGTGTGATTAGTTTTAAGACTCTGACTTCTTAACATGAAAAAAAGCAGATAAATATTTGAATTACAGAAGTGGGTTATATTTTTATCATTAGGTTCTTAGCAATTTCAGAAATCTAGATTAAATTCCTTAATCAAACAACCCAAGATTAGTTTGAGCACAATTGATTCATAAGATCTTACAAACCTCTCCTCGTGAAGACTAATTGCAAACTCAGGATGCTTAAGCTGTTGCATTGCCAGGTGGCAACTCTCCTAGAAAGTGTCCCTTTAATCCTCCCCATCCTATCCCTACAGTTAAAAGGCATACAAAAAAACCATATGTGTTTCGAGGAGCCACAGGTGGGAGTCTCTCTGAGTGCCCCACTAAGCACTCTGCAGAGCCACAACTCTGGCCTATGTACTTTTTCCCTTAGGAGGATCATGCTACTTGAGGATTTGCCACTTCAGTGCTTCAGCCACCAAGGGATTAATTCTTGAACTGGAAATGGGATGACCGTGGTCAGAGAAGTTTGCAAACAACACAGTAAGTATAAAGGCTATCAATGGTTTAAGGTATGTGGCTATTAAGGACAAAAAAGTACTTCCCGTGTGTTTCTCAATTTCCTTTCCCTGATGGAAGCAGGGCCCAGAGGTTTATGGACATGTATTTCAGTTGTTCTGCATTTGTGTCTATAGCTGATGGGTTTACAGCTGCGCTGATGTTGACACTTCAGTTTAACATCATACACTGCCTGGAGTAGTTTCCCTAGGATAGAGGCACACAGGTGTCAATTATAACTGATGCCTGCATGTCTAGTTAAGTCTTCCCTGAAAAAAACAGACGGGGTAGTTCTTCCTGTAATGTTTTGCTGGGGAGAGCATAGTTTACACTGTATTTGAGATTTCCTGGCCTATATGAATGTAGACTCACAGGAGAAAGCTATGAACCTATACCAGACTTGTTCTGCCTTTTGCAACCTATGCCTTCCATACCACTGGCACACTGGTGCAGCTGTGGGATCAGCACTGGCTCTCCAGCACCTGAGAGCAGAGTGGCAGAGCCGTAGCCAGCCACTCTTTGCCAGAGTCAGGGACACTTGGGTACATCCCGCCCTCTGACCGTCTTCTGGTGAAAAATGCTGTGCACGTGTACATCACTGTCATAGGATTGAGATAAATGTTCTAAATAAATTTGCAGTTAAATACTCAAGGTTCTGGATCTATAAACGGCATTTAAAAAGCACACATAATTATACTGTATGCACACAGTTGTTTGCAGCTTTCTTTTAATAGAGTTTATAATTTCAATTTGTAAAACCTGTTTTCTTGAAGTACCAACTCTTTCATTTTCTTAGGAGAGGTATCTGAGTTTTAGGTGAGAATGGAAAAGATTTTGTGCATGATCAACAGCTTTACGAAAAAGAACAAAGGGAGGTGTCAGAAGAGACCAAGGGTAGGGTTTTTTCAATAAAGAGTAATGTTCCTAACACCTAAACTAGTCTCAACAGAAAGGATCTAATCTTCAACACAAAGGAAAACATTTAGAAACATGAGTTTTAAAAAATTCTCTTTTTCCTGAAGGAAAATGGGAGGCATATGTCTGACCTACAGGTTCTGAGAGCCTGTAAATCCTAAACCAGAAATTACAGAAAAAATGATACTATGTAATTGCCACAGCGTAGGTTTGCACTCAGACATGAGGATCACAGTTCTTCCTTACTTCTTAAAACTGCCATCCTTCCCATCTGTTTTCTGAACCTTTTACTTTGGCAGCAGTGAATTTGGCCTCTTCCATGGAACTCTTGCCATGAAGAAATCTATTTTACGGGATACAAACCCAAAATACTGCTGCACTAGAAGTATGGCACCTCACAAGAGGATGATCTTGTTCACCACTACCTTTAAAAGCAGTGACTAGAATTCAGCAATGAGGACATATATTACTTTCATGCTAACAAATATAATAGTTGATGTTCCCCCCGTTAGAAGGTGTGAAATTGCTTAAATGTAAATTCAGGTAATACAAGTACTATTAAATGAGAGTAGAGAAAACCTTTTAAAAACTATCCAGCCCTTTGAAAAGCAAACACTTTGTTTGCTTAAGCAACTGCCATGCAGCTTGGGAGGATAATTCTTATGTATCACGTAAGATACAAGATCTCCATTATTTATACAGCTAGCTGTTAGTCACAGGTCTGTTTTGAAAACAGTGAAGGGCTCCTTCTCTCTGTGGCAAAATCATAACTGACTGTGCTTTTGTCAAGATTTATACTTCCAATCTGTAACTCTTCTGTCTGAAAAAGCCTGAGGCTTGTGCATAATCCCCCCAACTCCTCTGGCCAGGTTCTAATGACCAGCATAGGAAAGGGGAGAAAACCTTCCTTGTACCCAAAATGTGTATATACAAAAGTGAGTGTCACTTCAGACACTAGCTCAGCATAACAGATTATCCACTCTGCTTCTAGAATTCCTCCTCTCTTTATTTGGACAAACATATATTTGTGTCACTATCAGCACTGCAAACTATCCCTACCTAATGCTACAGAATGCCAGTGATTCTTTACATTCCATATATTTGCTCTTCAAGCAGAATATTACCAAGCATGTAACATGACCAGTTGGTCTATTTTTATTAATAATCTTAGTCATTCTGCTCACAAAGTACCCTTACATCCTCTTTGTAACCCTCTTAGATCCTTAATCCAGTTAGAGGCGCTGTTTTGTATTCCCAACTTCATCCCAGTAAATAAATAAATGGATAGAAAGATAGACAGATAGATAGATAGATAGATAGATAGATAGATAGATAGATAGATAGTCAGGTAGATAAAAAAGTGTTTTTATTTGAAAGATAGTTTCCTAACTTAAAAAATAAATCTATTTTATCTTTTAATAAAAAGATATTTTA
>VYZQ01015373.1:0-23510 GCA_013400655.1 Mystacornis crossleyi | reverse complement strand
CATTATCTTAATGCTCAAATTTCATTCATTCCCTGTCCTTTGATGTAGTCTTCCTCTAGATTTACACACTGAGTTGCAGACAGGAAAATGAGATTTTACCACTGCATGGTAAGGAATTTTTTCAGGAGCTCCTTGATTTCCTGGCGCACTGTAGGATAGCACACTGCAAAATTGAGAGGCACATTTCTGAAAGTTTGAGGGAAAGAACTAGGAAGAAAATGGAGAAAATCTAGCTTAACAACTCTTTCAATTTTGAAAATTGCAATTTGACAGCAATCCTGTGGGCTGGGAAATAAACGTTCATGCCTTTGCCTCTATAGTCATTTGATTGATGTCAAATTGCTTAAGATGAAATAAAGAGTGAGATGCAGTCATATTTTTCCAGCTTCTTTCTACAGAATTGGGGTCACAGTATTTGGGATCAAAAAGTTATTTATGACATTTATTTTCTACTGCTGATTGCACTTTAGCCTCTCAAAATCTTGGTTTTATCATGAAGATGTGCCTCTATATTTAGAACTTTGCAGCACTGTGGTTTCTTAGACAGGAAAAGTGCACTGCTGATAAAAGAGCTCACCAGTTTCAAGAGTTAATCCTTTGATCACTACAGATTCAGATGCTGACCCTACCAAACCCTTAAATTAACATATTTTAAAGCATGTAAATAGTGTGATCAACTTCAGAGGGTGTAAATGCAATATACTCACATGTAGAAATACACATCTTCATATTAACAAAGCTTCTTCCACGCCCTTCTCTTCCTGCCAAGATGAGCAGGGTAAATCTTCCCAGCTGGCTGCAAAAACGTCTCTTCCAAAGAGAGGAAATGAAGTGGCTCGAGACTTTGATAACAAACATCACCTTCCCTTCTCTCATTCCCTCTCCAGCCACCCCCGCTGGACAAGGGGGCTTTCCCCCCTAGCACTGGAGTTTGATTTTAGTTTCTCTCCCCCTGCAAGGGGAGGGCACAGAGCAGATGTGTCTTGCACAAACAGCTGTTATTTAACAATACTTCAAACGCTGGAAACAGGGGAGCCTGGTGCCTTCCTCATTTAGACCAAAAACCTGGCTTTTAGAGAGCTGAAGGTAGGGGAGAGAAATCCATCCCTGGATTTCCTGTAAGAATTAGACATTTAAATGGCTTTTAAAATGCCAATTCAGCTCCTAATGCAGAGATCACCCTTGTACAATTTGCCTCCCAGATGGTATTCCATTCATAATTTTACAGTATTTTGAATTTAAAAACAAAACAATGTAAGAAGGGGAAAAAAAAGTGGACAAGAATCACCTCATGAGAATAACAGGAAGGAAATGACACTGACAAAGTGTGGGAAACTAAGAGTAATTAAAATCATTGTTGATTTCATTTTTACTGAAGTTAAATGCTGCATTATTGTTAACTTCATGTATCCTACAGCTTTTCATTCATTCCAATGCCCTAAATGTTATATGAAGAAAGAAAGAACAGTCATCCAGAACTGAAAACAAAAAGGCCCCCAGTATTTAATATTACAACACTCATAGAAATAAATTTAATTAGTCACCAAGGAAGGGGGGACAAGTGTCAGTAAAACTTTATACAGATAATTACCTGATAGAAAAAGCACCTAAAAAGACCATTCTGTATTGGATATTATCCAGGCAAAAAAATTAAACCTGTGTTGCTGCTTCAATACCATCTAATACTAGGAACTGGCAGAAAAACATCTATTCTATGAATAATAGCTCAACAGTCCCAAAGGACATCAATACATGAATAAGGAAAAAAAAAAATCTCAAGCCTTTCCAAAATGGTGCTAATGCTCCACTGAAACTTAATTTTATAATTTACTGGCAGTCAAGATGGCAGGAAATAAAATAATTTGCTATATATTCTGCACAACAAACCCCCTGCTTTTCCTGGGAAGGGTAATTATCCCTAAAAAAAAAAAAAAGAAAAGAAAAATACGACATCTCATATTAAGCTAAAGTCTCATCAAGAAGAGAAAGAGTGCCTCATTACATGTAATTACCAGGGAATTAGAAACATCATTTAACTAAATGAGCGAATAATGCTCAGGATATTGAAGAAACTTGCCTGCACTTCTGCAGAGCACTCTAAGTCCCATTACAAAAATTGCACCTCTTTAATGGAATAATTTTAGGCCTTGTCTGCCTTGCTTTAAAAATAAAGAGCCTCAGAGAGGCAGAAAGAGGCTGAAACTACCATAAACAACTGTTGAAAAGAGCTGCAGAGTAGGAGTAGTCTCTACTGGATACCATGATTTAAAATGACTCATAATCTAACATAATCATGAAAATTAAACCTAAGGACTTGGGTGGGAGGATGGGAGAGAGGGAGGGAAACGAATTACCCTTTTTAATTGTACTTACTCTAGACTACAATGTATTTATAATTATACATTATAGATAACGGGTGAAAGATTTTAGGTTAAAGGTAAATCTTACACAGAGAGATGGAAGGCTGCTGCATTAGAAGCTAAAAAAAAAAAATAACCATACCTGCTGGTTGATACTTGTCCTGCAATGCAATTTTTTTTCTAAAAGAGTTACTTGGGGCATTAATAATGGCCATGATAATGCATTACATGCAAATGACATAAACCACAGCCTCTGTTTTAGGAGCTTAAAATCTTAAAAAAATATTTCCTTGTCTCTAAAGGTGATTCTGATGCTGTAGTTACAAATAAAATCTGGAAAACCTTATTTACCACCATTTTGATGCAGAGGTTGGTCCTGTGCCAAGAGAAACAAGGTTTTCCTCACCGAGTTCAGCCAGAGGAATTGTCTCTCAGCCTTACAGCAAGGCAGTAAACTGAAATTAAATTCAACTCCCTTGGGCTGAAAAGGTTTTGGTCAGGGTTGGAATCCTGGTTCCACACCTCTCCATGAGGAACTAAATAACTGAGGTGATGTTACAACAAAGTCCCACCAAAATGTCTTCAAGTTGATGCGCAGGAAAAGCATCACTTCTTTTTTTGTTTGTTTTTTTTTTTTTAATAAAACATCCTTGGAGAAATGAAAAATGCAGAGAAGTAAAGCAAGAAACAAGGGGATACATATAATACATCATCTGAAACATGTGTGCTTCCTCTATTAACATTCCCATCCTTCATTTCCTTCTCTCCACACAAACAAAATCCCTCACTATAGAGATTCTAGGCAAACAAGGGGTTTGTTTTCTGTACAATAACCAGGTCCACTGCAGAGCAAGCTGTTAACAAAACAAATACTGAAATAAGAGGAAGAAAAGGGCACTAGAGCCCCAAAGTGTTGAATCTGGACATCTCCACCGGGTAAAGCAGGATTGCAGAAAATTGATGATTTTTGCCGCTTTTGAGATCATAAACATTTCAGACTGTTCACACAGGCTTGGTTTGCAGTCAGAACTGAAAAAAAAACCCTGTTTGTTTGGGGTTTTTTTTTTTTTGTTTTAGTTTGGGATTTTGATGGTGATTTAGAAGATAGTCCAGAAGATGGCTTGTAAAAAGGTGATGGTTCCATTCAGCCTCTTAACGTGCCTGTGCCACTCAGAAGTTATATTTGAATTATTTCTGATTGTAGGAGTAGAAGATGAAATGTTACATATTTAAACACAAACTACCAGCGAGATGGGGAGGGAGAGTAAACAGAGACCGCTGAGATTTCCAGAAAGTGTTAAAAAATAAGACAATCCCTCACAGGAGGAGAGAAGAAATTGGTTAAAAAGCAGCACTAAGGTCATTTGATGCTGGAACCAAAGCAGGATGGGACCCCGTGCCTTTGGGGTGATGCAGCTTGTAGGAAACTCCTGATGCTGGAAGAGGGATCGGCATCCCTGCAAACCTCAGCAGGAGAATCCTGGCACTGCCAAAGGCCCCACGAGCTCAGCTAACGTAGCTGGGAAATCCAGGGGTTTATCCTGTGCTCGGGCACCCCAAACAACAGCCCAAAGAGGTTTCATCCTGCCCAGGCTGAGGAGGATATTGTGTATCACGGCTTCTTCAGCTAAAGGATTGTTCTGACCAAGTAATTGAAGGAGGGTACTGGAGGGTCTTTAACCTTAATTGTTTTTTTTAATTCCAGTTCCCTACAGAAATGAGATTGGTGCAATGAAACGGGCCGTGTCTGTCTGCCCGTCCCCTTCTCCTCTCAGCCCCCTCATAACTCGGGAACTGAGAGACCAATTACAACCGAGCTTGACAGAGGAAGGAGGTCTCAAAGCTATCAGATTCCTGCATCCCTCATGAAAGCAGGCAGCCAAGCAGAGGAGACAGCCTTTAATAAAGGAAATCTAAAGGCCCAGGAAATCTACCTGGGAAAAGTTATTGTGGTTTAAGTCAAAACTTGCTTTCTCAAGAAAGAACAACCGAAAGACCAAAACATGTAGAAAATTCTAGACTCGTTGAATTACTTGTTCCACATGCAGATAAATTCAGTTTTTCATGGACAGTCTCAAGACCAAGGCAAAAAAGACAACACAAATGGAGATCAGGAAAGAAATACAACTTGAATTGCAGTTGCCTCCATACTGATTTCCACCACCATCAAAAAAAGAAAGTATCACTCCAAATATTTCCATCCCCACCCCATCCTTACAAATCTCCCCTCTAACCCCATTATCTGCCTAATTAAATTGTGGGTGTATCAAACTGTTAGGCCCATCTTTCGGGAGGCTGCATGCTTTAATCACAATTACATGCTGCATATTTCATGATATATATCTTTTGCGTATAATTAGGAATAAAAAATGTAATCCCAAAAAGATGGTTAATAATTTAAATCCTGAGGATTTGATTAAAAGCATCTGAGCATTGCAGATGACAAGAAAAGAACAGTGACTCCATTACAACCAAGGGAAAAAATCAAGGATTTAAGCACATTTCACACCAAGGGCTATAATCCTAAAAACAACGAGGAAAAGAGAAATATGTCAGCCCTGATATACTCCTGCCACTTAATCTATGGTATGGGGCTGAGGGTTTTGCACATAAGGCCAGATATTTCATTTGAAAAGTTTATCTACAAATATTTCTTAAAACGTTCCCCTCCAAAATCTCGTTAGCAGAAATGAATATTCTCAGATGGAGAAAGGGCACTTTTCTCACTGCTCAGGCAGCACCACCTTCCAGAGCCTGAGTGTTTGCAGGCCACTACCCCAAGCCTTCACACGAAGAATCAAATAGCCTCAACGCTAAAAATATAGGTGGAAGAGAAATAGCCAAGGTCATGTTCTCAAAACAATCTGCAAATTCAGGAGATATTTATACTGGTTTTTTACAGTCTGTGCCACCAGTTGACATCTTTAGGCGATGCAGAGGGCAGTAGGGATTATCAGCAGCAAGTAAAAAATTAAAAGCAGGGACTATGGATATATTAAAGCAAACAGGGACTGGGAACAGGGACTGGGAACAGGGAGGCCAGTCCCATTCACAAATACCCTGTGTTTGCTCCCAGGGAAAACCCTCCGGCAGCTTCTCCACAGCCTTGCAGCAAGGTCTGAGCATCCTGCAGCCCACAGACGTGCACGTGCAGCACTGCAGCTCCCCCAAACACGAAATCTCTGTGTGGGACAAAAAAACCTGATTCATCCATAAGAGGCATCAGAAACTGAGAGTGGACAACATGGTAAATAACTTTTTAAATTTTTTTTTGATGTCTCCACTCTCTTGTCTGCTGCACAGGCTACAGCTGTACCGGGGTTTTTTTTAGCTATACAAAACAAGTTACAAACTCTCTGCTTAATACTTCCTGATAGTCCTTGATTTTCAGGGCCTAAATTCTGATTTTTTTCTGCCTAGAAAATACTATGTAGAAACACAATGGTGCGTTTTATTATATTTAAAAGCACAACCTCTAATAATTCTTGCACTTTCTACTTTCTTCCTGTCACGTCTCCCCCTCACTAGAGGAAAGGCAATCTTTGCATTCTACTGGAATCTCTCTTGCTGTGTAGCACTACTAAATATCAACACAACAGTGTATCCTGGATCCTTGTATAAGAAGAAATTGCGTTTTTAAAAGATAGACTTAACTCTTTATTACCAATTTGATCTCATTTACCTTTACACAGAAGGCCTGGCTGTTCAACTGACCAAAAAAATTACATCACAGGACTAAAAAAGATTAACTGAAATAACTCCCCGCAGTAAGTCTAGAGCAGAGGCAAAAAATTAAACCAATTACGTGCACTAGGAATCAAGACATCTGTTCGAGTCCTGCCTTTGCTCTGTGACAAGGAAATTCACTTCCTCACTCTGTGCCTTTGTTGACATCCGTGGAATGAGAATATTTCTTCTCTCTCCACCTTTGTCTGTCTTATCTATTTAGGGAACAAATTCTGCAGCCAGAATCACCTCTGACAATGCCCCCGTGCCGAGCTGAGAATGAGGCAATCGGTGCCTTTGTCGCGTTGTTGGGGCTGCAGAGCAGGGCTGGCTTGCAGCAAACACAAGCAGGGAAAAGCAACCCTTGCTTAGTTTAATTATCAGGAAATCCTGGGCCTAAGTGAATAAATTACTGCTTTGTTTCTACTTGAGGCTACCTGGCTCTGTTTTTCCCAGAAGAGAATACAGAGGGTTTTCTGCAAGTGGGGAATAGATTAAAACACACAACCAGTGCTGCTCTGCTGAGTTGTTCGGTGCTGCTGATGGTGAAGCTGGGTGAAAGCTTAAAGTTATGGTAAGGCTGATGTAATCAAAGTATTTATACAGCAAATAAAAGTCAGGTACTCTTGATTAACCCTCATTCAGAAATCAGCCCTAATTCAGACTTAACCCAAGTTGAGAAATGCCTACAAAATCAATGCCTACATTGATTTTAAGAAGTATGATTGGAGAATCCCAGAATGGTTTGGGTTGGAAGGGACATTGAAGGTCAGCCAGTGCCACCCCTGCCATGGGCAGGGACACCTTCCACTGTCCCAGGCTGCTCCAAGCTCCGTCCAGCCTGGCCTTGGGCACTGCCAGGGATCCAGGGGCAGCCACAGCTTCTCTGGGCATCCTGTGCCAGGGCCTGCCCACCCTCCCAGGGAACAATTCCTTCCCAGAATCCCATCTAACGCTGCCGTCTGGCAGTTTAAAGCCATTCCCCTTGTCCTGTCACTCCAAGCCCTTGTCCCAAGCCCCTCTCCACCCTTCCTGTCACCCCCTTTAGGTACTGCAAGGTGCCAGAAGGGCTGCAGAGCTTTTTCCCCAGCACTGCTCCCATGGCCCTGGGAGATCAGCTCCCCCTGCCAGGGGACGCTGGAGAGCAGAACAAGCACAAGTACAATCAGTACTGCCTCATCCTCCCTGCGCAAAGACGGAACCAGTTCAAACCCCACCATTCCTGGCAGCCACTGCTCTAACCTGGGCTGGAGACACTCCACAGATGGCAACACTGCAGCTTCCCCAGGCCATTTATTCCTGGACTTAACCATCCTTACACTTAAAAAGTTTTTCCTAATGTCTACACTAATCTCTGGTGCAATTTAAGCTCATTATGCCTTGTCCCAGTGGACATGGAGAACAGTTTATTCCCTTCCACTTTGCAGGTAATCACGGGAGGCCTATTACCTTCCCCATGTTGCTATCACACTTCTTAACACAGTCATATGTGCTTTTCATGCTACAGGAAAATGTCTGATACAGTGAAAAACTGGACATACCGTCTAAGGAAAAAAGATATTTCACAGAGAGAGCCTTTAGTATTCTGGGCAACTCCTGTCTTTGACTCTTCATTTCTAAATTCTATGTGTCTAAAAGCATTTGAAACCAAGAATCCCGACACTTTGCTGAGCAAATGTCACATTGCTGGAGGAGCAGAAGTCATATCAGTTGCATATTGACTACAAAATGACTGCCTTTTGGGCTGTGATTATGCTGAACAACGTGAGAGCAGCTAATGGTGTAATCACCTGAGCAGATGTCTGCTAGCCCAAAGCAATGGGCTCTGCTCCACACCCCTGGTACCAGCCCCTCACGGGGGATGTGTCATTTAGGCCAAATTCGCAAGAGAGCCCAGCAGTAGGAACGCCCAGCTTTTGGACACCCATCCTAAGAGATGCAGCAGTGGAATGACTGCTGAACTTGGGGGCTGTGTGACTCCAAGGACAGAAAATCCCTTTTCAAGGCAGTGAAAACGAGCGGACACCTACAGAAGTGCGAGGCAATTAAGATGGAGCTGACAGTACCCACACAGCTTTGTAAAGTCGTCCTCAACAGCATCACTTCAGTGTTTGCTGGGGGCTCAGAGCTCAGCCCTGACTGGTTCTGCCTGGGAAAACACCCACGTAAAGAAGAGCTTTTTTTAATATTTATTATAATTGCAGCAGCACCAGCACTAAACACCCCATCTGAGAGGCAGCAGAGCTCCAGACCTGCAAGTAGTAACCACACAGGGATTATCCTGAAGGACTGGCCCACAGAAAGCAGTACTTACCAGCTTGCTTTTGTGACATTCAGGGCACAGATGCCACTTGGCTTCTAATACCACAGTGTTATGAGGCTCTTGTGAGAGACAACCCTGGATATTCACTGCAGCCAGCAGTCAGTGGTGATTGATGACTCTATTACAGTGATGGCTGTGGCTCCATGTTTTCTCCACGGCCCTCAACACCGGCCAAAAAGCAGGGACTTAAGGAGCTTTTTTAGTTCTCAATTCCTCTATCAAGAGTCAGTATATCCTTTGTTCAGCTGCTTGTTACAGAAGTCAGAAAAGGCTTGTTTCATGATTCCTCCAGCTTATGAACCTCTGCCTTGACCTGCATTTCTAGGGGAGTGCTAATAAAAGGGAGATTAATCTTGTAAAAGAAATACCTGTATTTCAACTGCACGTTGTGATATTTCTACCCAACACATGGGCACAGCTGTAGCCCTGACCACATAAACACTAATTTCCTCCACTCTGCTTGGTTGTCTCACTATTTTCTACAGTTTGTTTCAAGCATTTACATAAAACACCAACTCACCCCAAGGAATCCTCCTCTGGTTTTTAAGCCAAAACAGAACCAGTAAGTCCAATCCACTCCCTCACACACATCCTGGGCTAACTTTGTCCACTGAAACATGCAGATCAGCACATTAACACGTTTTTCCCCCCAATACCTACCACTGAAAAGTTGCACAGACCGCATCATCTCCAAGTTATGTTATGTTTACTTTGTCAACCAAAGTATTTGGAATTCCCCTAATTCTCTGTTTGTTTCCCCCTATGCTCTCTAGCTCTCACTTCATTTTTTTACCCACAGCTCTACACCTGTAACTCCCCACTCTATCCTCTCTCCATTTCCCATATTCCTTTCTCCACATCTTCACTAAACCACCTTTTCCTTAGTCCCAGCCCAATTCTGCCTTCACACTTTTTTTTTTATTTGGACACATCCTCACTTCTTTTCTCCACGAGCTTATTATTGCTTTGCTAGTCACTCTGACAGAAACCTTTGGCTCCCATGACTGGGATCCAATTGGCCCTCTTCAGCAAAGCAGTCCTCTAAAAATAATAAAACACCTGAACACCAACATGCGATGACTTCCTAGGCTGACATCAAAAATTCAACCTCTGCCCATCATCAGCCGTGTAACCCTCACTGCAAAAAAGCCAATTAAAACTGCAAGGAATAGGGGTGGTGCACAACTACCAGAACAGAGGCTGGGTGACACTGTGGTGAAGGCATTATTCACATTTAACTCAGGAAGATCTTTATTTTTTTCCAAACCTATCACAACCAGTTTCGATCACCACAGAATCCACATCTAGCTCATCACAAACTACAAAGTATTCCATATACAACTCATTTACCACATCTACCAGGTAACAGCTCAGGTTTGTCAGATTTCTGCACACACAGAGCTGTTTCCTCTCCATCACCACCTTCCCTGGAACAATCTGGTTCCACTGCTGTTGTCACCAAGTTTGTTTTCCTACAGGTAGTAAAGTTCTCCCACTGGCTACACAGGCACTGATAGAAGAGAAGAAGTTGGAAGCAAAGCACAAATCCAACCTCCAACCCAAAATACCCACACCTCAATCACCTTCCTCAAGCCCTTCTGCCCCTCCTTACTATTCATTATTAAATGAATATTTAGGTAGCAACACCTGATATAAATGACCAGGAGAGCAGCCTGAGTCTGCTCTGCAGAGTTGAGTGAGACAGCTTTTAGTGGTAATACTCAACAGAAAACATTTCTTTTTATTTCCCAATTCACCTCATTGGAAAAAGATAAAAGGTTCAGAAATTTTTCCATCAGGAAGATCTAGAACTCAAGAACTGCAATTTAAGGGTTTGGTCTCAACCTTTGTTTCACAATCAGTAAAGGCTGCTACACAAAGTATTTGTTTTCAAAAACCTATAGATATTTATTGAACAAATAAGAAAGCAGTAAAAGTTTCCATAATCAGATACTACAAAATGTTTAAGTTTTTTAAAAGGTTATCTACAGGACTGAACTAATTCAGCAGATAAAGAAAACAGTTTCACTAACATTATAAGCAGGCAAGGAATTAGACAGATTTAGACAAACTACAATAAACAAACTAACATTTCTTAATTAAAAAACAACATGAGCACAAAGATTGTTCTTCTCACTTCAGTTGTTTTAGTGAAGCCTTGTTAGGAGCAGGTGAGCACCTCTTGTAGAGAAGGAGTATCACCAGTAGCCTAAGTAGACCTGCAATAAATAAACTCAATTTTAGGAAGAATATTTAGAGAAATCATAAGCAAGTAGAATATTCAACATCCTAGGAAAGCAGAAACTTGCAGAAAGCCAGCTTTCACTTGTACCAAGACACAGAATATTACAGTTTAATGATGAAAAAAGTGATCTTTATATAATATGGCACCATCTTGATGCACTAAGAATGCATTGTGCAGAAACACTGTGACTCAAATTAATATGCAAAAAGATCACTATGAAACTACCATTAGTCTTCTGTCCTAAGTAACTTATTTTTAGAATAAAACCAGAGATGACTCACAGTACTGAACCACTAAAATATACCCATCATTCTTAGTGCCCTAAGGTTGGCACAAGCAACTTGTAAATGTCAGAAAAGCATATAAACCTCGTTAATGTTTTCAGAAATTCATTTAAAGATAGAAACAGGTCCAAAAAGATGCCTGTCTAAATGCATTGCAATTACGTTACAATTATTTTCCAAATACACAGATATGCTCTGTCTTTTCTCAGCTCATTACTGACTCAAACAATTTGCCCTTCTGGGATCAATTGTTTGCTAATAAATAATTGTTTACAGTCACAAAATGATATTAAGGAGTATTTTTATTAGTTTTCCTTCTACAGCCTAATAAGATTCAAAACTAGCTGATTCCCAAGAGTCTAACCTCAACCTTGCTGTGTTTAACAGCCCAGGAAATGATGAACCATCTGTTTCAGAAAATAATGGAGGGCCAAGAGGAAATATTGTTTAATTGTAGATTAACCTCCTTGTACAGCAGAATGAAGCATCTACAGAATTAGCAACTCTAACTAGAAATGAACGAAAAAAAAAAAAACTGAAAGCAACTCTTATTATTAGAAAACCAACAGCAGCAAAGTATTCTTTTATCAACTTTGAAAAACACAACAAAACAACTCATAAATGTATGTAACAAGTACAACACGATTTTTAAAAAATTTTGAATATCTTATGTTGATTTTTTTTCCAATTGAGGAAATCAAGGAAATAAATATTAAAATACTTCTGGCTTTATTTTTCTAGGAGTATCAAAATTACTTTAAAACAAATATCTCCAAGTGAGAGATGTGGAAGTTGTACAATAATAAATATCTCATCTTCATAGGTATAAAACTGCTGCTCCAAAGCAACAGACAAGTCACTGAAGGGAGTGGAGGGAAAGGTCTTGAGGTTTTAAACTCAAGAAATTTGATCACTTATGTATCTNTCAAGAAATTTGATCACTTACGTATCTGTTTTCACAGCCACTTTTAATAACGGAGACAACCTGATAAGGTGTAAGACATGGAGTACCAGAAGAGAAAAAAACCTAGCAGTGATAAAGCACAGGAATTTGAAAATAAAGCCAACTGCTCCTGTGCTAGCATCATTAAGAGCAGCACCAATCTGCACTGGGATGGCAATTTTTCTATATAACATTCATGCCAAAGCGAGTTGAACAGGAATTTTTACCTCCATCAATCAGTTTGCCTCGTTTTGACAGCAACAATGACAGAAAAGTGTGTTACCAAAGGGCTGCAGCAAACTCCAACACCCAGGAACTGAGAGAGCTTTTCCTTGATTCTACACAACCTTCCTAGAACAGCAGCTAAATTCACTGCTTGCTCTGACAGCTGGGTGCATACTCAGTGTGACAGATTGCATTCATTCCAAGTTTTAAATATCCAAACACGGTAACATTTACTCCAATAAATTATTCTTGAATTCTTCACTCAATTCCTGAAGCAATGAGCTCGCAATAACTCTACAGCTTCATATAATAGCACCTATTGAAAGAGGGTAAGAGTTTGACATTCTTCTCCCACTAAACAACCAGGCACAATTTTATCCATCGGCCGTCTATCAACCTACGGATATTGAAAGCTTGGGCGAAGGAGATAACATCAAACCCAGCCCTACTGTCAAGCTGCACTATCTCCTGCCATCAATAATGCTATTCATGAATTTAGGAAAATTAATAAATCTTGGGGTGGATGCTCGGAGAGCCTCAACTGCAGGTGAAGCAGACACTCACTTGGGCTTTGTCTCTGCATCTGTCACCTGGCGGATGTAGATGCCATCCTCGGGGTGCTCGATGTCATCCATTTCGTACATGTAGGAGGAAGCTATGGCCAGGGTAGTTCCGTCACTGCTGAAGGCCAGGGAGGCAATGCTGGTGGGATACCGATGGAACTGGCACAGCCGCTTCTTGTTAAACGGATCCCAGATATTCACAAAGCCATCCGAGCCGCCTGGAAGTCAGGGGTTCCAAAAAAAACCAAAAACGTTTGCAAGTTGTAATCGAGGGGAAAAAATAAAACTGAAGAGATGCAGCACAGGAAAAGAAGACAACTACTCGTAATTACTTAGTTCAGGAAAAATCCAGGGTTGATTCATTCAGTACAGAGCACAATGAGCATTTCCCAAAATCCCTGTTAAAGCAGTTAACTGAAGAAAAGACTGCAACACAATTTTATCTCACAGCCCTCTAAATTCTAAGAAATGGTAAGGCAGAAAAAAACTTTCTAAGAGAGATTCTCATTGCATCATGGTTTTAAGCTGACAGTGAGACTTGTCAGAGATTACCTCTGCAGGTCCAAACACAAACTTGTGTTTGGGGCAAAAAATATTAAGAGTTAAGAACTCTCACTACATCAAATAATTTTAAAACCCTGCTCATGGCATGAAATACGATTTAAATGCTTACAAAGTCAGGACATATGAAGTAAAGGCTGATCTGTTTACATCAAAACTAAAGGAACTGATGCAAGTGTCACAAAGAATTGAGTATTTACCTGTGGCAAACGTGTTGTGGACATTATGGAAAGAAATGGCATTAACAGGATAAATCTGCTCGATGTTGTTCTCCTTCAAACGGTGACATTTGAATGCGTATTTCTTCTTCTGAATTTCTGGGCTTGGATCCAAATATTCCACGGCTACACGACCTTCAATAGAACTTAAAACATAACCCTAAAAAGAAAAAAAAAAATGGAGCTACATGTTTTGGAAGTTTACAACTGGAGAAAAGACTGCAATACAACTTTATTTCATAGCCTTCTAAATTCTAAGAAAGTGGTAAGGAAGAAAAAAAGCTTTCTAAGAGAGATTCTCCTTGCATCATAGTTTTAGGCTGACAGTGAGCCTTGTAATTGCCTCTGCAGGCCCAAACACAAGCTTGTGCTTGGGGGAAAAAAGGTTAAGAGATAAGAACTCCTTGTATTTGCTCACCTGCCCCCCAGGGCCTAAATGTCTGAAATATGAGAGATACTCACAGGACCATTTCGTTTCAGAATTACATTACATTAAAATTAGTTCAGAGCTTTACAGTAACAACTAAACACTCAAGCTGAAATAGTATTTTCAGTGAAACTTGATTACAAGTTGTGTTCACTTATCCAGTTAATTACAGTCCTGACTTGGAGCAACCTGAGATGCTTTTATTATCACTTCTGAGTTAAGTCCATAATAGATCTTTTCAGAAATAGGATTGCAATGATACCTAGCTATAACAAGGCTCTTTAAAACCCATCATACAATACAATCTGGAAGATCAGCTTGTTTTACTATAACTAGAACTGAAAATGGACAAAGCATTCATGCCAGTTCAAGAACAAGTAACTAGGTCTTGCAATTCCTGTACTACCACTCTGTACATGGGAAAATTCCCTTACAAATTAGTCTGGCACAGAAAGCCAATCTTCTTGCTTTCCTGGAAAAAGAAATACCACAGACACACCACGTTAACTTGCACAGAACAGCTGTAGGAGCACCTGGACTGCACAATTCCCCCTGGGTAACAGATCAGGGCTTCTGCAGGGCATGCCACAGGCTCAGAGAGGAAAAAAAAAGAAAAATCTAGAAACGACATTCACGCAGTTTTACTCCTGCCCCTGTTCACAGACTGCTCAAGAACCAGGGCTACAATGCATAAAGCTGCTGAGGAACCACCAATTCTGGCTTTCTCTCTTCTACTGCAACTGGGGAGGGGAAGGATGTTTTTTAATTACATGTCAACGTTGTGATTCATTAAATAGGTAGTTTTTAAAAAGGAGACAAATCTGGAGGAACAAAATGACAACATAATATGCTGGTAACGCAGTGGCAAACATTGCTAAGCTGTACTAAAAAGAATTAAGGTGCCACAGGAAGCCTCACCCCTCCAAAAGTTTAATTACAAAACAAACCCCCACTGAAAAATAAACTTGAAAATAAACCACCATTTTCCAGAAGAATATTCAGCAGAGATGTGATTGCTGCCCTGGCTCCCATACCTGTTTGTTGGGGAATGCTCTGATGCAGCGGGTCTGGTATTTCAGGCTCGACTCTCTTCGCTGCTGAACATATCCCATGTTCCTCAAATCCCACACCAGCACTCTCCGACCTGCTGTCCCCACAATCAGTCTGTCCCCAGACACAGAAAGGGTGTAGACCTTCCAAAAAAATATTTACAGTATTTATCACTGATTAGCCTGAAAAGCCCCTGCTCTTTGTACAGAATAAGGTGTCAGCAATGAGCACTGACACAACTGGTGACATCTCCCATGGAGTCCACAGCAACAGAATTCCCGTCAGCTTTAATTTAGGACCCAAATTTGGGGTGAGCAGCAGGAGTGTGCAGCTGGTTAGTGAGAACACCCTGATGTAGCATTCAAAAGCTCAAAAATCAGTCCCAGCATTAAATTTACCAAATTAAATGGCAAAAGGAACGGGAGGGGAAGTGATGGATACTGGAATTAATCTCTGCTTGGTATGCACAGTTTGCATTCCCACTGTCAAGTCATGATCCTGCAGTTTAGGCCTACAAAACCACATCACACATTTTCTTTTCTGTTTTTCTCCACCTGGTAACCAAGTATTTTTCTTTATAAACCAAATATTTTGAGTTGGGCTTCACGCTAATAAAACCAAATAAACTGCCAAGAAATTAATTTGAAAAAAAACACATTACTTTGTATACTTTAATAAAACTAAGTGAAATTGAAGAAAGCAACATGCTTGACATATTAAAAAAAGGATAATGGCTTGGAACTTCAACTCTGCTCCAAAACTTGGCTCGGAGGTTCTAATTTTGGCTTATCAAATTTCGCATGAAAATATTTAGTGTAAGAATTGTTGCTTGCAACTATTGCTTGGAATGCACTTCATCTGGTAATACGTTTAATTTAAAAAAAAAAAAGGAAAAAGGTTTAGTCATAAAAAGCTGTGCTGTGGAATGAATCCCAAGTTGCTGATACATAAGCAGATGGAATCCAGCTACCTACAGCTGTCACTGAGCTGCTAACAAGAGCAAACTATGAGAATGAGCTTATTCCAAGTGATCTAATGCAGCCAAATACATGGGGAACAGATCTTGGGTATTCCTCAGACTGGGAATTAAAAGTGTAAGAGATCTGGTATCTTGCCAGAAGGAATCAGTTTAATTTTGGCACGTGCTTGGACGATTTCATTTGGTTTCACTTTCTGCCTCTCTGACGAAGCCCAGCAAAGCTGCCTGGTTCTGGTAAGATGGCACTGAAATATCAGACACAACAACTTTTCATTTGCTACAAATACATTTTCAAAAAGTTAATTTCTAATGAAAAAACTAAGCAGACAGGTGTGTACGTATACATATAGATAAAAAAGCTTCCTTTATCCAGTCCTCATCCATCCAGCAGGCTTTCTTCTCTGAAATGTGATTATTGAACTTTCCTCTACAGACTGAACTCTTAAGATGGGAGAAGTCTTAAATGTTCACATAGGAATTGCCCAAAATTTCTCTGATCCCAATTATGCCTAAAAAGGGTAAGAAAACTTTGAGCCAATAGTAGTTGCACATTTAACAAGCCAGTTTTTCATTACTGATGTAAAAATTGCTCCAGAAATATTCATAAACACTATATAAAATGTGTTTGTATACATACAGAGAAACAAAGGCATAAAGAACATTAAATATCTTAAATCTTCTTCACAAACTGATGTCACACCTGTACAGTGAGTGTTCTTTCTCCACCACACAGCCATAAATCAAATGAAACCGTTGTCATGCGGTGGAGTAGGTGTACACATTCATCAAAGGCAGCATTAAAAAAATGACATAATGAACCTTGCTGAACCAGTAAGCAGCTTGATTCACTGTGGCTGTCCATTATATGATATTCTGTCAGCAATTTATCACAGTTCTTTACATGCTACATACATCTATAAATCAAAACTAGAAATAATGCAATTACTTCACTCTGCACACAGGTCTCGCCAGAAGTAGATCCAGCTCTGCTGGAACAAAAGTAAGACCTATTTAGGGCCAAAGGGAAGGGAATGATGGCTCATAATTAGAACTTGACAATAGGACGTCACAGCGCTAAATGAAATTTTCAAAAGGTACAGGCAAAAAAATATTCATATGTAAAATTATCCAGCAAGCCAGCCTGTGTTTAGCAGTCTCTGGAAAAAGACTGGAATTCCAGTTAATTCTTTCAATGACACCAGTGTAAGCAGCACAAGAAGTTAACACATCATATGGCCTTTAGAAAAAGCTGAAGGCATCCCATTTTGTCTTATCTCTCTGAGCCTCCCATCAGCACAGATTTCAGAATTAGTAAAATACCCAAATTTACTAGACATTAATACAGGACAGGTAAATCACAATACAAGCAATTTTGTCCAGTTTTTTGAAGTAAAAGACCAAAATATTGTTTCAGGCAACATAAATGGCCTCCTATAGAGATACATCTCTCTGCACGTTCCAAAACAATCAGACCTTAGGACTGCCAGGGTCTGATGTATCTAAAATCTTAACATCTAAAATCTTAACATTTAAGGAAATCAACCGTGCATATTACAATTAAGCCAAGATGCTTGGTTTTCCTTCAAATTTATTTTAAATTTTAAGAATTTGGTCCAGCACAAGCACCAAGAATTCAGGTATGCTGAGGGAAGTTCAAAGCCTTCGCCTCAAAATTGCAATATATTTTGAATACCAATCTTTTAAAATGCTACGCTTTCACCCAGTTTAAAAACCATGAAATATAACTTCACAAATTCAGCTCAAGGCAGTGTCCTGTGTGATGTTTCAGCCCCAGGATGCATTATTTGACACCTGGAATGCAGCATGCAGCACGTACCTTTTCAGGCTGGGAGAAGGTTCCTGCATTGCAGGGAGTTCTGGGATCCCAGAGTTTCACTGTTTGATCCCAGCTGCCAGTCACCATGACATTCACTTCTGGGCAATACTCCACACACCTGATAGGAGCATCGTGGGCACCAACAAGGTTTTCTGTAAGAAAACACAATATACTGCAACTTTACAGGCCCTACAAGCAGTCAGAATGTGGGAAATAAAGAATAAAAAAAGAACGCTACTGCAGCACATGCATTTTCTGACATCCTAAAAGTGCATTTCTATGCCAGAAGTCCCTGTAATGGACAGTTCAGCCTTCAGAAGCATAAATTTTGCAAAGATCAGGGTTGTTAATTTTAAACTTATGTCCCTTGAGCTTAGGATTTAAGAATTTTAGGCAGTCACTGAGAGATCTTACAGGTATAAAGCATGTTCAGTATCAACTGGTATCACACTGACAAACACACTAATACAGAAAGCAACTTAAGCTTCTGTATATTAATAATACGACAAGAGAAAGCAATTAGTATCACATCTTAATAAAAACATTAAAACAAACACTTGTTGAAAGTCAGCTATGGCTGAATTATTTGAGCTTTTTGGTGCAATTATTGCACACGCCCATTTGTCAAGCCCTGGCTGTTGGCTGGTGCTGGTGATTGGCTGAAATCTGCATTTCTCTTTAACACTCTAAATTTAAACACACAACAAAGTGAGCCAAACCAGCTCCATATTTTGCACCAACGAGGCACTGGAACTGTTACTTCCAAGCAATGTTTTCTTAGGAAAAAAAACTGTAGTACAAGGCCATGCTTGACAAAAGCAAAACTTTATGTATCGTCTGCCATGAAAGATCATTCTAAATACATCCAAACCCCAAACCTCTGAAAAACAACATACTCAGTTTTAGTTCAGCTTGGCTAATTCCCCCTAACTGAGACACTGCAGCCTGTGGCAGAGCAGGATTATAATCAGAAAACCAACTCAAGGAATCCTATAAGCAGCTACCAAACTGCCTGGCAAGCTGCCAGATTCTTCCAGGTTTTTAGGAGGTCCTCATTAAGGCCACTGGTTATTTTGCCAGAGAGTTTCAAATCCCCCATCTAAAGAACCTGAAGTATATTCTGTGCATGTAAGTACATAAATCTGAAGCTTAGGCCAGTTGCTGACAGCATTTAGAATTCAATCTGCTCACCTTGGTCCGTGTTTAAGTCGTGCATTTTCAGTTGCTGATCCAGCCCTCCACTCCAGGCATGGGTAGGATCCTGGAAAAGCATCAAATTTACCTTACTAAGTTTCCATGGCTGCTCCGCATTCGATACCCTAAACTCACAACAAAGGACTTGCTTTCAAGAGTTTTGGGAAGATGGGAATTAAAGACACAAATGTTAAGATCTGACCCAGATTTAAACAGACAGAAGCTCTGCAAAATGTTGAAGTGCTTTGAGCGATACGAATTTTTTTCATTTAAAAGTAAAACTAAAATAAATTTTTAAAAGGCAGTTAGAGGTTATACCAAATCGTTTCCATTTCTTCATATTTTAAATGACTGACAACCTGAGTTCCATCTAAGTGCAGTGCAATCCTAAAACTGATTTAGAAAGGAGGTATCATTCGAGAACCGGAGCGTTGATCCACAGTACAGCATCAGCCACGTGACAAAATATTCAGTGAAAAAAAGCACAGGCAGGCCCCCTCTAATTTCAGGGATTGACAATTTCTCATACTTTGGGCACTCTACAGCTGTAAAACAATAATTAAAAAATCCCTCCCACACTTACATAAAAAGCACAGTCCAGAACAGCTCCTGAATGCTGATATTTGAGTCTCATGGTGTTGGCAGGAACATCATAGAGCCGAACAGTCGTGTCCCAGGATGAAACAAGCAGAAACTGAGATGTGTTTGGACTAAACTTCACTGATGAAATCCCATCATCTGGAGTTTGGTTGAGTTTGAACTCGTTTGATCCTGTCATCTGCAGACAATAAGGCACAGATGCAATTTTAGTGACTACAAGAACACAGGCCTAGCAAGTGAACAAGACTGAGCCCTCTCAAAGGCAGCCCAAAGCAGACCTGAAAACCTTACTGACTCTTACACAGAACAGATTTAGAACACCCAAACCTCTCACAAACTCTAAAATTCAAGATGCCAGTCCCTGTCCAAAACTTCGGTAAATGCCTTTCTCTACAGAGAGCTTTTAAATATCAAATGCAACATGAAAAAACAGCAAAAAATGTTATGATCATTACTATGATCCATAAGCTTAGATATTGTTACTTACAAATGTATTTCCCTCACTCTGCTGAATGTGTGGCTATGTCTTTGAAGTAAACATTTATAAGTTATGTGAACATCAAGAAGTTACTCTAAAAAACACATATAAGTGGAAAGGAATTGGATGTGAAAACCCAAAAAAGTGGTGATTTGCTCCTGGACTGGTACGACCCTCATACACTTCCAAGAATTACAACAGGATCATCTTTTATGTAGTTCTAGGCACTGTGCAACTTTTAGACCTTTGGGCTTCCAGAAGTGCTATGAAATATTTTCTATAAAAAAGCTTTAAGAATTTTTCTCCCCTCTGCTAAAATCCAAAGAGCAGGTAAAGAAAGGAAACTTATGTTTTGTGGGGTGCTGAAAAGTGGAGTGACCGTGGAACCGGGATGCGAGCAGGCAAAAATATCAACAATTCAATGAAAGATCAATGACTCCAAAGGCAAACACAGCACTCCCATTCCAGGACTAGTTTGTTGAAAAATTCCAAGGACAGCAGAAGCTATGAACTGCAAATTTCAGCAGGAAAACAGTTCAGACCTTACAAACACTCTAAAAGAAGAAACTCTTGGTTACATGTCCACAAACAAAACAACCAGAGATTCCTTTCAAGGCTTATCAAGGCCTCAACAGCACATTTACCTTCTGCTAAAAGGGCAGAGCAGTGAAATTAGCTCAGATTTTCTGTAAATGTCACCCCCGAATTTGTATGTACAACTGCAGAGGTAAGACTGCACCTCTGAGAATAAATCAGGAGACAAGGAGCAGATGAACCAAGGGCAAGGTGCAAATTTAGGGCACAGTGATTCCAGTTCAGTGCTTGCCAGTAACTACACAATCATCAGGTGGTGTAATAAAGTGAGGAACACACATTCCTACATGCAGAGATTTCCTGAGTGGGAGCTTTACTCTGTAAGACATCCTTCAAGGACCACAAAAAAATCACTCACTGTGTCAACATAAAGTGCTATTTCTGTTACTTAAACACGAAGTGAGGGAGGGGAAAACCCTTTTAATAACAGAAAATTTTCTTTTTTGAGCCTCTTTTTAGCTCTGCTTTGGGAATACTTGGGGAAAGAGAGGCCTGAGGTTTTGCCACATATCTTTCCATGGAAGCACCACTTGGAATTCAACAGCACCTGCTGAGGATGTTTCAGATAGAGGACCACAGACAAAAAAATATAAAGGAATTCAGAACAGCTGGGAAAATTAGACTGGACAAGCCTATTTCCTTGTCTACTTAGGCCAGAAAACTCAAACTACAAAACAAGAGGATGTGAAGTACAAGTTACTGTATTATTTGATGCCTGCTATAAATTATTAATCAGCCCGAAAGCAACTCCAGGAGGCAAAGCTGCTTACACCAGAAACCTGGAATGATGTCCCAAAAGTATTTTTAATCCAGAAAAATATACATAGTATCAGAATTTGAGTATATCCTGCCTCTTACACATGGTAAGAAAAATAAATCAGCCTAAGAGCTCCACATTGTCACAAAAACAGCTCATCCACAACCAGGACTGCCAAACCACAGTGTCGTGCCCACCTAAAATAACAAAGTCCTGGCAAAATGTTGAGGCACCACAAGAAAAAACTTTTAAACGTTACAGAGAAAGCACATGCTGCTGAAATGGCGATTCTGACAACTACGAGGTTCAGCTTTGCAAGAAAAAACAAATCATTTTTAGTGAACAAGCAAGAAATCTGTGCTTTTATGGCTCCTCTTGGCACAGGTGTCACTCAGCTGGACGGAGTTGCTGGAACAAAGCACCGTGCTCCGGTGAGAGCCTCGGGACTCCCAGCCCGCGCTTTTATTCAGAAAACACGAAACTCAAAGTACCGTCTTCATGCTGAACGAGCTCCTCCCGCTGCTCCACGCACCGCCAAGGAAAAGCTTTCGGACTTACGGCAGCCCCGAGGCTTCGGTCGCTCCCCGAGCCGGGTCCCGGTGAAGAGCGGCGGGATGCGGAGACGCTGCGGGAAGGGGAGAGAGTGAAGGAAGGGCCTGGGAACCACAGAGGGACGGGACCGCACCGGGGAACGAACGCGCAGCCGGGACGGGAGGGTTAGGATGCCCCCAGGGTCCCGATCCCGATCGCCAAGCCCCCAGTCCCGGATGCTCACCCCTGGGTCCCCAGTCCTGGATCCCGGTCCCGGTGCCGGCCTCACCTCGGCCTCCGCCACCGCCCGCGCGCGCGCACTGCCGCCCCCACCCGCGATTGGCCGGTTCGAACGCGCGTGGCGCTGCGTCCCCGGCGTGCGCCGCGCGCCCGCCGCCGCGGGGCATGCCGGGAGTTGTAGTTCGCCTCTCCGGGGGCAGCCGCGGCGTGTGGGGTCCGTCCTCTCTCCCCGTCCCATCCCGCTGATAACGACGGATCCCGGGAGATGCCCCCGAGGGAACCGCACGGGTTGGCGCCGCAGGGAAAGAGAGGCTGCTGCTGGGTTTTAGCAGAGTTAACGGGCAAACCCGAAATACGAGTTATTTCCCCTAAAATAGTCCGAAAGGCGGAGCGACGGAGCGGGGCTGAGTCCCCCCTCCCGGGCTGCCGCTACCCCGGGGCGAGGGGTCTGTGGCTCAAACACCGGCTGTGGAGCGCGGGGAGAGCGTTCTCCTTCCCCGCACTGAAAAACGCCTTGTTTATCCCTTCGGATATTTTATTTCTGTTTTTCGGGGGGGTTGTTTTTCGCCGTCCCCGTTGCTGTTGCTGTTACACCCGCCGCGCTCGGTACGGGCCGTATCTCGGAGCCGGTGGCCGCAGTTTAATCGCCACTTGCCGCGGGATTTACCGGTTTTGAGTGACCGATCGAGGCCGTGTCCCGTGGGGAGCCGTCGAGGATGCCCAGTGTGAGCCCGGGGCAAGGAGATCAGGGACCAGTCCCCGGTAGCACCGAGCCCATCACCGCGGCTTCCACCAAAACACTCCGAAAACCAGAAAAAAAGGTCCCCGCTAACGAAACTTTTCGGGAAATACCCCTCATTTCTCAGCCGAGAACAGGGCAGCGAGCCCCCGCACAGAGACGGTCAGGCCCGGCTGGAATTCCCTGCAGGAAACGAGATAAGGAGCAAAAATGCCAGAAAAAGTAACCCTCGGCGTTACAAGTCGTTTTCGCTGTCCCCTGCATCGATCCCGGGCCCCGCGGGCCCTTCCCGGCCCGGCTGCGGGACACCCCCGGTGCCGGGGTTCCCCTCGGGGACACGCGACCGAGGTGGCAAATTCACAAACGAGGCTTAAAACGATTTAATTTTTTTTCTTTCTTACTTTCTTTAAAAATATTTACAGATCTGAAATAACGCTTTTTTTTAATTAATTCTTTTTTTTTTTTCGTTTTCTTTTCAAGTGGCAGCATAGCAGGAGGGGAGAGCGGGGGTGCTCACGGCGCCCCGGGTTCTCCGTTTTCCCGTCCCTCCCATCAGTTTCGGTGCTGTGTCCCCGCCGCGGGGGCGGCCCGAGACCCCGCACGGAGCCCCCGCGGCAGCCCCGGCCCCGCTCCCGG
>VYZQ01015349.1:0-15902 GCA_013400655.1 Mystacornis crossleyi | reverse complement strand
TTTTTTTTTTTTTTTTTTTTTTTTTTTTTTTTTTTTTTTTTTTTTTTTTTGTGTGAAAAACAACAATGAAGTTCAAACCTCTGCTGCACTGAATCCTTTGGCAGCTTTTTAAAGCTGCCCGGAAACCATTGTGAAAACTTCTATAATCAGATAGTGACTGATATATAGTGAGTGCCGATAGAAGTGTTTGAAAATAAAATGCAGGGTGCTATAAAACAGCTCTGCTAGATAGTAAATAACATTTCAAATATGCAAGGAAATCACATTCCAGCCCTGCTTCGTCCCTGCTGCCTTCTTTCCCTCCAGGATCTGTTCTAGCTGTGGGAAGTCCGCTCCACATGAGATGTAATTTAGGTGTCCCCGTTGGCTGGCAGGTCTCCCTGCACGGCTTCCACGGGAGATGGGAAGGGAGAGACCCTCCTAAGGCTGACTCGGGTTTCCCATCCCCCTCGTCAGGGGGCTGTCACTGAGCACTGAAAACCCCCCCCAGAGCAGCATGTCCTGGGTGGGACAGGGGGCACCCAGTCCCTCAGGCCCTGCTCTGGCCCAGTGCTTGCTGTTGTCCTCTGTGCACTGGCAGAAAATGGGAGAGAGAGCCTGGCCTTGGCACAGGGTGCTGGGAGAAGCCGGTGCACGGTGCCCAGTCCATGTGATCCTGCTGTGCCTCTTCAGCTCTTGGCTTGATAAACACGAAGTGATCTGAGAGAGCTTAGTCCTGATGAAAGATGAGTGTGTGGACTTACTGTCAAAGGTCTTGAGAGAGGCTGCTTTGCTGCCAAAATGGAAAAAACCCAAACCAATATACGCAATACAAAAGCAATGTCTGACCAAAATGAAGTTGTGAGAGTGACCCTGCTAATGAAAAGAAATTGTTTGCATGGAGTTACAGATGAGTGAATGGCCAGTCAGGGGAAAATATTATTTTCCTGGGAAAGCTTAACATTTGAATAAGGAAAAAAGACTGCTGCTTATCTGTGGCAAATTACTGTGCCCTATTGAAAACACTGCCCTGAATTTTTCTCTCCCTGTTTCTGAAGCTGTTCTTTTTCAGATCAGGCAAAAGGGAAACAAATGTGTAATTGTCTCATACATAATCTCTAATCTCAGTTTAGACACAAATGTGTAGCAGTCTTTAACAGAGGAAGAGAAAAATGTGTTTGTTTGGAATGAATGTTTGGTTGTCTCTGAGCACAGACACTGTGACATACGGTTCACATCTTGGGCAAAGGATCCTTGTGACTTTTAACTTGTTCACAAAACTGACTTTGAATGGGTTTTAGCCAGAAATGAGAATGTATGGGGTCATCTTAGAGGCTGGAGCATAACAAAAAGAGAACAAATGCTGTGAGATTTTTCATGGAGATGCAGGGAAGGATTGTTAAGTGCTGGCGTAGGTAAGAGTTCATCAAGGTACAGGCGCTCATTTCTGTCTATACCACATGAAAAAATCAATTTAATTTAATGAGAATACTCTAAGCTTCAAATGGAAACATGCTGAAGTACCTTCCAGGGGCATTAAACAGCTGCCCCAATGTTGTCTGTGTCACCAATGTCAAAGTCAGCCTATTTGATGAATTTTGCCCTCTTAGTGTGAAATCACATGTGGTTTGCAGCAGAATTTTGTGAGTGCCTTTGAATGCGAAATCCAGGCTGTAGATGTGTGGATGAAAGGCTCTGTATAAATGTCAGCCTTTATTATTGTTACAAATTTCCGGCTTCTGTTATTAAGACATTTTATATGGATCTTTGCGTGTCTCTCCGTCTGTGAGTTTGGATTAAATGCCTGCCACAAATCTCCCTGGCATCCCATGGAGGGGATTGCTTTAACTTGGTGCTCTTCTAACCTTTCCTTCTGTTCAGGGAATAAACCTGCTTTAAAAAAATGACCTCATAAAAATGGAGTAAACTCTGAGCTCTTTGTTTTTCTCAGGTCTGACCTCCAGGAAGACTATAAATTCATTTATTCTATAAAACTCAAAGAAGTAAATCTTCAGCATAATGTGTGGGGAATTAGCCACTTAACTCCCATTAACATTAATGGGAACTGAATATTTATTTGCCCCACAGCACATAAATCTTTGCCTTGCAACTTCTACAGTTTCTAACTAAAATGTTTCCATTGTTCTAAGGATCATGGTTATCCTGCTGGAGTGTTTACTGGGTTGTCAGGCTACGGGAGATATATTGGATGTTTCAGTCCTTTTCCTTCAAGTAAGCTGTAAAATGCATTGGGGCTCTGTAATGTGAACTTTCTGAAACCTCTGTGTGATAAGCTCAGATGGCCCAAACCTCCTCTGCTTGGTGCTGGTCCCGTGGTTCCTGCTGGGAGCTGGAATCATTTGACAGGAATAAACTGCTGTGACTGATGGGCTTTTGGTCCTTACCTGGGGTGAAGGATGGATGGGGCTGAGGCTCTTGGTGCTCTGCCACGAGTCTTCACCTCTTCCACAATCTGTATTTCTTAATTTCTTCCTGCAAGACTGTGTTCTCTTTGTAAGAGAGTTACACTCTGAGCTTTTTCTTCTCTGCTTAAAGTCAAGATCAGGCGAATCAATCAAGCCCCAAATAACCCTGCCTTGAGGAGATCTCCTGTCTCTCCCCTGGAGGGAGGCGAAGGAGCCATAGCTCAGTGAGACCTATTGGAGGTTCCACAGTTATGTGTATTTACCTGGAAGACACTGAGGCTCTCTCAGGGTGGATGAGCCAGCGGAGCCTCACAAATACAGGAATATGAAATCTGCCACTCGCTGGCTGAAATCCAGGCTGTGTTTTACTCCATGGCAAAACTTCCCATGACTTCAGCACACCAGCTTTAACTAGTGCATGAAACTACTTTTCCCTGAAGCATTCCATGGAAACCTATTGCTCTTCTGTGCGGTTTATCTGAATCACTCCAAGGAAGTTCATAAATCCTCCAAATTTCTGGTTAAAAGTAAATAAGTAACAATGGAAGCAGAAAAGCTCCCTCTTACCTCCTATCGATTTATGAAGTATTTTACAAATAAAGCCTTCCTCTGCACCCGAGTGCATTGGGCAAAAAGCAAGAGGCTTAAACTGAAGCTGGAGAGTTTTAGGCAAGACATCAGAAAAGGCTTCCCAGGGGTGAGGGTCAGGAAGTACAGCTGCAGACTGTGCAGGCTGCTGTCTTCAGGAGCAGGCTAGACAAATTGTGCAGAGGGACCTAGGTGGTCTCACTGAAGAGGAAAAGAAGGGTTGTTAATTTAGATACTCCCTTTCAGCTCTGTCGCTCTGCTGGAGCAAGAGGGGATCCATTGATTTTTAAGGTTGTTGGATCGAGTCTGTTTATTTTTTAGACTTTTCAACAAACCAAGAACATCATTTTCTGATCTCACTTGCCCCTGTTCTGTGCCCCTGTGATCTCGGGGAGTCACAGGTAGTGGAGAACTTGCCTTCCTTCCCTGTTCTCCACCTTTCCCAGGGAGCTGAGCCCACGTGAGCCCTGCACACTCCAGCAGTGCAGGACTCTCCTCTCATGGCAGTGAGACACTCAGACAGTCCTCAGCCAAGCTAAGTGTGCAGAAAGCCTCTTTTAACAGTGCCTGAACCTCCGGCTTTATTATCCAGACCAGCTCTCTCTCTGCACCTGTCAGGTTCCTCCTGAGACTGAAACGAGAGCAGTCTCCACGTCTGTTTTCACAGCTCCAAAGCAGAGACAGGGATTTGTCAGGAAACCATTAAGCAATGCTACACCATTTGTTGTGGATCCGTTTTCTTTCCTGAAGCCAAAGTATTTGTTTTCAAGGTTTAGGGAACAGGATTCTGCTGTGATTTAGGCCAGTATAAACGCACAGGACCCCTCCAGGCAATGAGTGAAACACTTTTGATTCACACGCTTTGCTGCACTCGAGGCACAGGGATGAGAACCACGCCTGGCTCTGGAGCTCTCAAGCCACAGAGACTGGCTGCAGGGGTAGGCTCAAGGATGGGACACCTATGACATGTTAAAACATCAAGTTGTTGCTATGATTAGGTTTTTAAAGCACCATAATCATAAACAATGGGCAAACAGGAAACCTCACCTGCAACATGCTACTGGCAGGTTGAGCAACCCTGGAGCCAGCTTTGATTTCAGGTTTAGTTCCTGTGAAAAATATTTAATCAGGAAATCTTTTCTCAAACTTTATTAATTTTTTGTTTTCTCGAATGTGCCACTATTCATCAAAATCTTGAAAACAGCAAATCAATTTTAGCTGTGAACACGTAAGATTAATATAAGCCTCACACTCAGGATATTCCTTCCTGAATGAGCCATTAGCAGACTCTGCACTGGGTATCAGTTACTGAATGTAAATACCTGAAACAAAAGCAGCCTAACAATGTTCAGAATCTCCTCTCAAAAAAAGAAGGATAGGAAATGATCAAAGAGAGCAGAAAACTAGAGAGGAAATTGCAATTACACAATCTGAAGTTAAGTGTTTCCTACGGAAAAGAATGTGGTGCCTTTAATCATGAAAGGATGAGATTCCCATTAACTGTTTTCTGTCACCCACGTTATGGTGCCACAAAGGTCCCATCCAGCACAGCCATCACAGGAAACTCTTCCAGCTGCATTGGTCAGGATCCATAGGCCCCATCCATGTCCTTGAAGAGAAGGATCTTCCAGCTGGGCTGAGCCACCAGAGCATCTCCCTGGAGCAGCCAGGCTCACGTGGACACGCTGCCGTGGCCAGACCTGGCTTGTACAAGCTGTTTCTGTCCTGGCTGTGGGTGGCATGGCCACAGCAGCTCTGTGGCACTGTAGGAGCACAGATACAGAGTTGGGCAATGCCACGGACCAGTCAGGATGATTTATGCTCAACCATGTTTGGAGAAACAAATGCGTGTATCAGATAAAACCGTATTTATCTCTTTTTTCCCCCCTCTTTTTATTCTAAAGTGCTGGAGGGGTTTCCAGCAATAGATAAAATCATTTTCACAAAACTGAAATGCAAAATTTTTTCCAGAGCTTGTTAGGTCCTGAAATCTGTAGGTGGGGTTGGGAAAATGGCATTCCCAGCTCTACGCCAACAACAAAGCTATTAGAGCCTTGATAAACGTTACCCAGTTCAGTGCTGCTGTTTGTGCCATATTCCCAACAGCAAATGCAAGCATCTTCAGGATCCAACAGGCTCCCAAGGATAAGCCCAGCAATTCAACTAAAAATAAATATAATTAACCCATAAAAAGAAAAATGTCTGTAAGATTATCATCCTTGCAGCTGGTTGGAATGTGCTTGGGAAATATTTTTGTAGCTAGCTGCAAGTCAAATATGTTTTACATGGAGACAGTGTTGCCAAAATAACACAAAATAGATTTATTAAATAAAAGATGTAAATGGAAAGAAGATAAAATATTAAAAAAAAAAATGGAAACCCCCATTTTCACATGCTTAGACAAGTAGCTCGTAAATATTCTTTCCTTCTCTTAGAATCAACGAGTTGGTTTCTGGCCCAAGGTTGTGTTTTGTAACCTGTCAGACTGCAACCTGCAAGAATGGATAACAAACATCAGATGAGTGATCCAAGGGATTTACTCATTTTTAATGGCTAATCCTTCATTCTTACGATGTTTTAATCATTCATGACCTTTATCATAATCCATGCCCTCCTAAAATTTCCATTGCTGGGAGCTTGCTCAGATTGACTATCAGATATATTGAATAAACTGTCTAAATCACGTCTTGTCTCTGTTACATGCCTGGCTAAGTGAGACTTTCCAATCAGGACAGTAATGAGCATCACACAAAGCATATTGCATCACCTCCCCCAGTTTCTTAAACAACTGCTCTTGGAGAATCAGTAGTAATGTGTTTACAGCGTTTCTGAAAAGTGAAAAAGTTTTCATGAATAGATCATCTAACATTGTCTGAAGAGTGGTAAATTAATAATTTCATCTAACACCCGCAAATCACTTCAAAAGAAAATGAGTCAGTGCTCAAATTCTGAAGGATAGAGCCTTGTGGCAGAGCCTCTAATCTTCTTAAAGATTCCTTTCTCAGACTGCCACGAGGTGCTGTCTGGACACACTCTCCCTGATGTGCCCCGCAGATCAGTTCCTGTCTCTTCAGAACTAATCAATCCTCTTGACTTTCAGCAAAGGGAATGGTGGCACTGAGCACCTCTTAGGAGCTGTCAAACCCCTCACAGGTCTGGGCTCGTTAGCAAGACCCGTAATTAGTGCTCCCATTGATGCGTTTGTTACGGTATCACCTCAAAAGCTTCCACTGTTTACCTGTCAGATAAATTTCCCAGTGTCCAGTACATTGAATTCTGCGCTTGCTGAGAGTGCAGGGATGTGGGGAGGTGAACACATCAGGCAACGTTTGATTGCACAAAACTGCCAGAGAAAAAACAAACTATTGTCAAGTTTGCTGGGCAGCTGAATGGGAATCTGAGAGGGAATTCATTAAAAATCATGTCACATACGCCCAGTGCAGAGCCACGATTGGCAACTGGCTTTGCTGGAACTAAAAGGCTGAGCCCAAACTTTTCTGGAAAACTCCCTAAGGCCATTTCATTTACAAAAAGACCAAGCTTTTGAGAGCATATAATTATCCTTCATCCCTGCCATCTTATCCTGCATTAAATTTAATTGCTCACAAAACTTGGCAACATTCTCAAATCCATTTAAAGAAATTAAGTGGTTCTGTCATTTTTTAGCACTCTTGATATGAAAATGTTTCAACTTTCACTCTGTGACAAGAAGGTCTGCCTCCTCCCCTTCCCCCAAAATATATGTTCTTCCTGAGAGCACTGAGCTCAGAGGGAACAGATGGGCTAAAAATAGTTGATTTTGGCCAAGACTATCAAAAGTCATCAGTGATTTTCAGTGCCTCTATTTTTAGAGGTGAGTGCTGACCACTTACTGGAAGTCACATTCCTCCAATCTTGCAGAGCTGGGCACCCCACGTCTCGGTCTGTTACATCCAAAGTTACAGGTCACGAGCATCAGGGCTGTGATGGAATCACCCCCCTGTGCCTTGTTCTGTTATCCCAGCCCAGGAGAAACTCTCCAGCATTGCTGTGCCCAGGGCTGACCCACTGAGCCACTGACCACTGAGCCACTGACCCATTGAGCCACTGACCCACTGAGCCACTGACCCACCAGTGCTGTTCACTGTAAAAGCACCCGATGCCATTTGAATTTTCTCTCCACCCTTCACTGTCAGCTGGTAGAGTCAAATTTGTCACCTGCAAATGAGACTCCTAAAAATATGAACCAAAGGGTGTCCCCGTGGCACTTTCTATCCTTGCCCAGTCTTTGTTGCTGGCACCTGTACTAGTTCTTTCAATCTTACAAGAAAAACTGTTTTGATATTTACTTGCCTAGTATATAAAGGCGCTTTTTTCCACAGGTCATGAAGAGGACAAGGCATTTAAATACCTTTCAAAGATAAAAGATGAATGCTCCTTACTGCTTTCCATAAATGCAGTGTGCAAAAACGATGTCAGCACAATTAGAGATGGGATGGAAATTTTGAGTTCACTGAGTGAATATCTGTTAACATCGGCCTTTTATCTACAGCTCTCTTTTCAGCTGTGAAATGCTGTGAACCCATCATGAAGTCTTGTCATGTGCTTGCTAATTATATGTTTTGTTGTTCTTCAAATGAAAACAAATGAATTTGGGGTTTGGGGTGATAGGGGAAATTCCCGATGATCAAGTAAAAATATACTAATGGCACATGTGACAATTAAAACCCCTAATTAGGTTCATAGGAGGAGTATTTTCAAACATTCTGAGCACCTACAGCTTCTGTTGTCTGCAGTGTACTGTGCTAAACTACACTGGACCCAGCACAGCACTACATTAAATAAATGTCACATTTTATGTACAGTGTGAAAGAGAATTATCTGTGAAGCAAAGGTCAGTGAAGTCAGATTTTCTGCTGTGTTTATTGGCGATGACCATCTCGAGAGAGAATGTGAGCATCTCCAAACAGAGGGTTATAATGTTAATATAGTCCCTTATCGCTTTATAAACGATCTGCATCCTGACACAGGAAGTGAGCTTCAGTCCCAGATGAATTACGAATGAGTGACTCCCTAATATAAATAAAAGCAGGAGGATGGGCCCTGTCGAGCAGTCTGAGCACAAGAGCTGGAAATAGGAGCCAGGGACTTATCTCAGCTTTGGAGAGTGAGCTGCTTTGGAGTCTGCTCCAAAGCTCTGTTAATTAAGTGGGAGTCATTCCAGCCCTAGCAGAGGACTTTATCACTCTTTATTAGGGCTACCATATGTCCACTTTTTTTCTTACATTTGTGTTCTTTTTCTGCCCCCAAGATCTTTTCTGCTGGGTTTCTGATAGGTGCAGCTCATACCCAGGTGTCCCCAAACCCTGAAGTGCACGTGTGTGTGTCGGTGTGGATTTGGTTTGTCACAGTGGGCAGATGTTGGATGTCAGTGGATGAAAGGGGAGATGATGGAGGGTCAGGGTATCATGGGCTGGCAGAAGGACCTGTGCTGGGAAGGCTGATGATGGGAGAAAAGGGGGATTTTGGAGTGAGGAAATAAGGAAGAAAAAAAGCAGTCAGAGAGGGATAAGTGAGAAAAGAAGATTTCTTTGGAATAGGAGGCTCTGGGATGCAAAGAGGAGTATAGGGTGGGCATCCTGGGGTCAATGCCTTGCCATTTAACCCTTAATTTGGACTTTGAGAGCAGATTCCCACAGACTTGTCCAAGCTGTCATGTCAACTCCTCTGCCCCTGTGTGCTGCCAGTGCCTGCCTGCTCTGGGGGAAAGGGTGGCTCTACTTGTGGCCTTGGAAATGTCACCATCTTCCCTGCTTCAATGCCCCTCCTGCATGGCCATAGTCACCTTCCAGTCTGGGGAGCTGGGAGGTTCAGATCCTGTCTGTGATGGTTTAGGGAGGATGCCGTGTGCTGTTATTAAACTGATCCTTTGGAATGACAGAATAAATGNCAATGTCTGAAGCCTTAAATTTGAGGAAAAAGTTGTGGGAATAAAATAGCTTAATGAAATTATATTTGGAAGTGATGGTCTTTCTTTTCATAGCAGTGCAGGTGGCCGAGGCAGTGATGGTTCATGTCCAGCCCCTCCTGCTCCTCAGGATGTCTGGCTGGGGTGGAACGTGTCCACTGCACAGTGGGAGATGTCCAGGTGAGCCTTAGGTGGCTTCACCTGGTTCTGGATTGACCCCAGCAGACTGAACAGCCACTTCTCCCACTCTCTGCCACCAGATGTGTCTCTCCTCTCCTACACTTTGAGTCTCAGACAAGACATCCTGTGACTTCATCCTTCCTCAAGGATTTCCACAGTGTCCTTGTTGCAGCTGAACTCCAAACGCACACGTCTGGAGCTGGGGCTATTCTTTCCTCTGACAAATATTTCAGACCTCACACCTCTACAGCTAAACAAATGTAATCCAAGCATCAGATCATAAAATTTCAGAAAAAAATGATTTGAACTGCTGGCATGGCTTCTAGCAGTGCACTGGGGGCAGCTCTCCTTTCACGTGTCCCCAGAGGCAAGTAAAGCATTTCACTCCTGGTAACTGAGCTATAACTGGAGCTCTCAAGCAGCCCATGTTCCACGTTACAATGTGAGAAACCTGAGGGCTTTTGCTTTTTGTGCAGGAGATTATCAAAGCACCTTTAAAGGGAGCCAGATTTCCTGCCTCACCTTTCCTCTCCCCTTGCTCCCACATCCACTCCTCGAGAAACAAAAAGGTGTCAAACTCTCTTCCACACGTCCAAACGAGCCACACTGCCCGGGCAAGTGGGGAGCAAAGACTTTGGCCTCTCGAAGGCTCTTTGCTGGCAGCTCACAGGCAGGTAACAGCTCTCTGGTACCAGGTACAGTAATACAGGGACAAAGGCAGCTGATAGCCACGGGCACAGAGGTTTATTTCCCTAACCTGCTTACACTCCATCACTCCCAAACCCAACATGCTGCAGCAAACAAGTCCCTTCGTGTTTTAGGGGAAAGAATGTGATTTTGTAATTCACTGTTCTGCTTTTTCCTCTGTGGTGCACACTTGGCTTTGAAGGAGCAAAAGCTCAGGGAAGTCAGGATAATACACGCGGGGCTGATCCTCACTCTGCACCCAGGTCTCCCAGTTACCTGAACTGTTATTAATTAACCATGAGAAACAGTTTATTAAAAGCAAACTTTTGGCTTGTCCTTGCAAATGACCTTGGGAGTTTCAGAGGTGCCAGGACTGATGGAGAGGGAGTGCTGGTGTCAGGGGGCTGGAGAGGCTGGTGGGTACAACCGTGGGTCACCACAGGGTCACCACACCACTCAAATGCCAGGGATGACTGACGCATAAATAATTATCCCTTGTGAAATGGGCAGCTGTCAACATTTGCTTTGTTTTACAAAGGAATGACACTGAAAACTTCTCGTGTTGGGGTTTTTTTTTACAGAAAAAATAAGGGAATTGTTTTATTCTGGATGAATGCCTGAGGCACCAGGTTACAGCATCATCTCTCATGGTGCAGAGACCAGTGCTTTCTCTGCTCCCTCACCCACTGGTTGGGGGACCAGGTGAAAGATTTTGCACCTTTCAAAAAAAAAAGACTTGAAAATAACTTTCCACAGTGCAGATGGGGGGCCTGGACACCAAATACTCTCCTGGATGATGAGGGCAGGAGAGACAGAAAGGGGCACGTTCCTGCTCTGCCTCCTCGCTCAGCAGTTTCACACCCTGCCTGGAGTTAAATTTAGCAGAACAAATACATTTGCACAGAAAACTTTTGTTCTAATTAACTGCCATTTTCCAACAGCACAAACCCCAATTCACTGAAAACTTGCTGGTGACTTGGACAGAACTGCCACTGGTTTGATGGTGCTCCTGACACAAGGCAGGATCAGCCTCAGCAGTGGAAGGATAAATAATCAATTTTCACATGCTGGAGGAGCAAAACTGAAAGCTTTTGATGTGAAAAAGCACCTGAACAATCAGATGCTGACATTCATAGCACTGGAAAATTCGACTCTGAGAGTGGGCACTGAGCTTGAAGGAGCAAAGAGAGGTCACACGTAGTTTTTTGTGGGAAGAGAGTGGCTGCACCTGCCAGCTCATCCTAGGAACTCTGCTGAGGGGGGAGGAAGGAGCTTAAGGATGTGCCAGTTCTTTTCTGTGAGGTGGCTCTGTGCCCACCGCAATTATGGAGGGAGGAAAACAGCAGTTTTGTGAATAAAGCTGGCAGCTGCCCAACACAGCCCGGAGAAACAACCGTACCTTGGAGAACCCTTCCTTTTTCTCTCTGGGCTGGGCCAAGCTCTTTAAAGGAGTTTAGCACTCATGTAAGCATCTTCATTTCAAGACACTCATTACTGATAAAACCTACCCTGGTCCCTGAGCAGTCTCCAGCCTGTGCTGGTATGAAATGCCTGCGATGCTGGTGTGGGAGGTTTGCCTGCTTTAGACACTTCTTAATCTGTAACGAGTGAAAGTTGGTTTCAGCTCAGAAGTATTAGGTTTTAAAATACTTCTAGGGTTTAACAGTAACCATTATAGCTCTGGACAAGTTTATTATCCTATATGGTTGCTGAACAAGCTTAATTCTCAACCACAAAGGCTTCCTCTGGTACTTTTAATCGGGTTTCACATGGGAAAAACCATCCTTGGATCAGTTCTGACCGCTCTCCCATCTGCTGTGGCTGGATGCAGGAGGACTTTGTTTTCCCAAGGTAGACGCCACGCACAGAGCTCCTCAGCTCTGTGGCTCATGTTGGTTTAAAAGCTCTGGTTCTGAGCCTGCCTGTGTCCTTACAATCCTTCCCAAGCCTCCACTGGATTGCAGAGCTGTGCTCAAGTCTCTTTGCAGCCATCCTTGGGGTTAAAAACTAAGCCCACACACTCGGAGCTCCTCTCCAACATGTATTTCAGCAAGTTATTCTGCAGAGTGATGAGGTCGTTTCCCACACCCCACACATCTCCTTACACTGGGGAAGTGAAGGAAAACACTGTGAAGGAGTAATAATCCCCCCACATGCTGAGGCTGGAGGGAGAGGAACAGCCCTGCAGTTATTACCGAGTATTGGCAGCCTCCTGGTAACAGCAAAGCCTCCTCCAATGGGTGTATCAATAAATCAAATGTATGAACATTAACACCATGTGGTTCTTTAAAGTGGATCTTTGTTCACAGGCGAGAAGATTACCGAAGTTTTACAAACAGAAAAAACACAAATTTAGTCTTCTGGAGTACAAGTTTTGGCTCATACTGAGCAAAAGCCAACATTACTTTGCTGATCGGTCCTAGTGCTTTTATCTATTGAAAACTAAGAGGAAAAAAGATTAAAGAAGGGCAGAGGAGTCATCAAGAAGAGAAGATTAAATGAGAGAGAATGAGAAATAATGCAGAAAGTTGGAAAGAGTCTGCTGATACAAAAATTGCATAAAGGTTAAAGCAGAACTGCACTCAATGAAATGTGAGTTCTTGCAAACCTTTTTATGCAATTATGGCAGAAGGGCTAACGTGAAGGAGAACATTATGCAAAGAAAATAAATACCATAGAGAAAAAAAAGGTGAATCCAGGTTAAGGCCATGTAAACAGCTTTCTGATATACACACACCCTCCATGTCCTTCATTCCTTCTGAAGAAAAGTATTACATTTTAAAGTCAATAGATGTGTTTATCCAAGTCACTCCTAGCTCACTTCACAAGGCTTTGGGGTTTTTACTTTTTTGGTTCCAGACAAAGTAATTTTTCTTTATCTCTTTTTTTTCCTTTTAGAAAAATGCAATACATTTTTCATATTAACAAAAAAAGAGATTGAAAGATTACTTTTGGCACTTCTCTTCCATGACCCATTAGCTGCTTATGTGAGGGAAGAAAGGCAGGAGATGGTCCTTGCTGAGACCGCAGCCCCTGCAAATACAGGTTTTTTTCCTTTGGAATATCTTTCCCCATGTAATTTTTAAAGCAAACTGCATCACATTGATTAAAGAACTCCTGATGTGGCCAGATGAGGGGAGCAGTTCTCTCCTTTGCTTTGGAACCCCAGCCCTCACTATCCCCAGCCCTGGCTGACTGCTTTGCAGCTACTGCTGCCAGCAGGACTGTTTCCCCTTTTGGTTTCCTCATGAACATTTCCATCCAAAGTATATTTTGCATTTTTATTGGTCGTCCCCAGACGTGTGGCCTTTCATCTCTTGACATTGAATCCATATGCCGATCTCAGCGGGGTGTGCAGGCTGCAGCAGCTTCCCATGCCACACCTTCCACGCATCGCTGCCGACGTTCCAGGTCACATCCCATCCTCATCCCACGTTTCACGAGCCTCAGCATCCTCTCCAGGCTCTGTGCTGCACACCATGCAGCTACCCCAGGCCCTCCTTTCCACACTCCAGCTGCCACAGCACTGCAACGAGCCTCTCCGTGCTTTCCTTCCAGAAAATACCTCTAATTTACCTGGTGACCACTCCGGCCCAGTAACCCAAAATGTGCGTGGCCCCACTGGCACCCACAGCGGGGTTGAAGCACCCTGGGGATGTTCAGTCACTGGGGGATGGTTCCAACCCCCACCAAAACCCACAGAGATTTTGTTAAACTGTGGGGTTGGTGCTCTCCACCAGCTTCACTCAGCAGCTGCGGGGAGGGGATCACAAAGGCAATGCCCAAGAGCCCCAGCTTTTTCCATAGTGTGAATGAATTCTCCCAGGCGTTTTCACCGGCCCTAAGCCAGCTCTGATGATCTGTTCTGGCCAGGATTTTGGTTAAACAGTCAAACGAGGCAAGGAGTGCCGGAGAGATGGCAGAGGTGTGGGAAGAGCTCAGCCTTGACGTGATGCCTCGGATGTACCTGAGGCATGACGGAGTCTGGAAACACGTGGGCCTGGTCCTGCATTAACATCTGCTCCTCCTGCCTCGGCGTGTGCAGCTCCAGCTGACAATGACAGGAGTCCCACGTGTGTCTGGACAGAAGAGCTGCAGAGCCTGAAGCAGAGCCACGGTGCTCTCACCGTTTCACACCTGGTTCTTCCTCACGCACTACAAAGCAAAAGAATCCCTCCTGCTTGTTCTGCTTTGATCTTTTTTGCAGATCCTGACACAGCAGGCAGCCTCAGAGCTGCCCCCAGAGAGGGTTTCTGCTCGGTTTGGATCATGAACGAGTTGTCAAAGAAAATTATGCTGTAATCCTGGGAGATCCAATAAAACTGTCCCACAGGTTAGGGCCTTGCCAGTTGGAGGCAGTTCTTAATGCAGATTTCACTCTGCATGTGTCACATTTGCTAATTTTCCATGAATGATTCCTGATTTTCAATCGACCTTGGTCTTTAGGTTCATAAAACTTTGTTCTGCATTGAAGTCTTTTGGCAATGTGAAGTTTTGCCTGAAATAAAGCAGGAAGGAGACATCCTGAAATATAAATTCAGGAAGGTTTTGCACAAGGAGCAGCATTACTGTCAAATGGTACATTTTGTGCTGCTTCTACTGAATGAAGAGAAGTTCCTGTAGAGAAGGTGGTAGAATTTAAGGAATATGGATTCAGCTTGTACTTCTGAAAGACTTCAGACTGCTTTTGTAAATGATTTGGGACTCAACTTCTCCCCTGTAAATACGGTCTCTATTTTTCCTGTTGTGTTTCCTGTAGTTTTCAAAGGGACCCAGTGGAATTGCTGTACAAGTCCCATGGAATAATCCATTGTTCCAGTTTTATTAAATGCCTCGCTGATGCCCTTTCCTGGGAGAGGAGATCATTCTCCCTTCTTTCCTACACACCAGCCTGGCCCTATTTACATGAGCTGACAGACTACCTGATGGAGCCATTATTCTCTTCTCACATATAGTCTAAACCATTTCCTCTTGCTGGGCACAGAGCAGTTTTAAATCAAGACGTCTTAGTTCATGGAGGTTAGGAACAGTCTTATAAAATGCCTTATTTCTTCCTTGCTTCTATGTAAATCTATTTTATTGGACAATTGGAAAACATAACACTTGGCTTGTGTGGATAACCCCCTATTTGCTTCCAAATACAATATACAGGGTTTTTTGGAATAAGCTTTTCATGAAAGCCTGTTTTTCCCTGCATCCAGGCAGAGCTTTTGGAGAGCAACCTGCCCTCCTGCCTGAAATAACACCCAAACCCAACCCTTGGCTGGGAACTCTGCACAAAAAGACATTTCAGGGCTGACATTCAGGTCACATCGGGGTGGTTTCTGTGTGATTTTAAGCCTGAGAATACAGGTTGGAGCAGTGCTGGGATCCATGGAAAAACCTCCAAGGGGTTTTAATAATTCTCTGTCACCTGCTCTGCCTGGCAAAAGGAGGTGCCCGAGCAGAATTTAACCCATGAGGCCCCTTTGCCCATTGCTCTGCCAGGCAGCCTCTCATCCCTGCCATCCCTCCCAAATGTGTTCTGGCAGGCAGAGTTTGTTCTGGCCGGGAGCTGGGTTTACAGAGATTAAAGAGACGCTGTGTGGTGGGCAGCGAGCCTCGGCAAGCCGGCAGATAAAGGCGGCATTGGAGGCGGCTTGGGCACGGTGTGGACGGGGCGCTGGGGGAACGGGCCAGCCAGGGACATGGCGGGGAGGTCCCACATCCAGAGAACACATGGATCAGTGATAAACGCACCAATCTCCACACTCGGAGCAAGAAGCGCTGGCCTGCTGGAAGCCCCCGTCCCTCCTATCGCAGAGCCGGGCTCTCTCCCGGCTCTGGGGTGATACAGTGCTGCCGTTATGCTCCGCAGGACTCCTTGTCAGCTGCCCAGCGCTGTACAAACACGGCAGGAAAACACCACCTGAATATTTAAAATCATCAACAGGCTCCTTTAATGGCTCTGCTTGACGTTTAATGCTGTGCGCTGAGGAGGAAGGAGTTAACTGAAACACCACACTTTTGCAGTCAGGCAATATCTTGCACTTATTGTCACCGTCAAAAAGCGTTTTCACTTAAACCACGTTACTGCAGCACAGGGCACAAAAAAA
>VYZQ01015344.1:0-19376 GCA_013400655.1 Mystacornis crossleyi | reverse complement strand
AAGACGAACTATCTGCTGTGGAATTCCTTGAAGCACAACTGCAGCCAGCTCAAAATCATACAGTGGAAGAAGTGGCAAGTGAGGAGACTCAAGATGAAGCTGATGCTGTCACTGACAGCAAATGCTCTGGGTATAGTGATACGGGGAATGTAGAGGAGCAACAGCAAACATCTGCTGAAGGAGAGGCACCTTTTGTGAAGCAGAACCCAGGAGTAGAAGAGGTTAGTGAAAGTGAAGAGCAGGACTCTTTGGAAGAGTTACCCAGGAAATCTTCTGTCAAAATCTCAGCTGAATCTAGACCCCAGCAAGATAATCAAGACACACTCAGTGCAGACTGGCAAAATCAAGAATCTGCTGTGGTCCAGCCCAGGACCGACAGGGATGTGGAAAGAAACCACCACCTAAAGCGTGAAGCAGGAATGCCTGCAGGAGGTAAAGGAATCACAAGAAAAGAGTCACTAAGAAGAGGCTCATGGAAGCAAACTGAGATAGAAAAACAGCGTTCAGAAGACAAAGAAAAGGCAGCAGTGGTAATTCAAAGCAATTACCGGGGTTACAGAAGGAGGGGACAACTCAGAAAAGAAGGAAAACTACCTTGCAAAAGTCATGAGAAAACAATAAAGGAGCCAACAGAAGCAAAATACATTCAAAGTAACAATCCCCAAACAACAGAAGGTAGGGAAAGCACCCGTATAGAGGCTGAAGACTCTAAGACACTGAAGGGAGACCAAGAGAAAGAGGCTTGTGATTTGGCAGCCTTTTCACGACAGGTAGGAAGCTTGTAAGCAATATATGTTGAGCATAATACTCTGAGCAGTGACAGAATGGCAATTTTACTGACTTCAATGGCACCAAGGTTTTGCTCTCTAAACTAAGATGGAGATTTTGTAGTCTATGTTCTAAAAAAATGCATGTTTTGGTTTGCAAGAGAAAATAGCCTTTTCAGAAAGGAGGAAAAGTCAAAGAGTACTGGAAAAAATAGTGTTAATCTGATTTAAGTTAAATGCAGAATCTTTGCCTTTGTTGAAATGTTTTTATACCCATCAAGGTCCCTAATTCAGTAAACTTGTGAAATGTCCCTGTAAATGAAACTAAAGTTGCTGTGCCCATGTCAGAGACTTGCACATGTGCAGAGAAGTATGCCCACAGCTGTAGAAGCAATCTTGCATCAGCAAGGCACCATCTGCTCACACGTGTGAACCAGTAAGAAGTACCTGTAGGACTGGACTGCAGTGTGGAGTTTCCTATGGGTCTTTTTTTTCCCATCTTCATTTTTTTCAAGAGATGAGGAGGTAAATATGGTCAGGGTGTACACTGCAGTAGGTGGAGCAATACCTTTTAAATTAATTCTCTAGTCCACTATTTTACCTTTGATTACCTTGGAACATGTATCCTTATTTCTATAATAATGTAAAAATGTATTTTTCAGATATCAAAATTATCTGAAGATTACTTAGCCTTGCAGCAAAAACTGAATGAAATGATACTGTCCCATCAGCTGAGACCCGTGGTGATGTCCAAAGATAAGCAAGCTAATGGCCAGCTTTCTTCTCATGTTTGTCAGTCAGGTAATGTTTAACCTTACTGTTAGCAGAATTTTCATTTGTAAACAGGACTGACAAGAAGCTATTCCTGGTCATGTTTTTAAAGGCCAGGGAACTGGCAGATGAGTTAATTCTGGCTGCTCATATTACTCAGGCTGTATATTTTTGTACTAAGCCCCATATCAGTACATGGCTGGAACACAGTTTCCAAAGAAATACCCAAGCCTGGTTGGGATTTATGTAGTTACCATTTTTCTTGATGTTTTGTTTCAGTGCTGCTTAGAATAGCTGAATAAATCTTTGTGAGACCTAGACACAGAATCTCTACGAATATTTTTATTTAGTAAAAATTCCATATTGGGTCTTTTTAACTCCTGTGTGTGCTATTGGTAGGATATGGGATTATGCTTTAAAAACAAAACAGTTTTTTAGGTAATATGTCAAACAATTTACCAAAGTTTATCACATATATGCTGAGCAAATTTTTAGCTACCCACAGATGCAACTTAGGTTATTCAAAACCTGTAAGTCCTGCCCATGTTGGTGAGTATGTCCTTAAAATTGCAAGTAAAGTTTTATTAATATTTGGCATCCATTTAACTCACACGCTTTAAGAGGGCATGATCTCTAGAAATACCCTCCAGAGTTAGTTATATTCCAATTAACATGGGCAGTGAAGGTTCCCAAAATGCAAGCATGCTTGGAGCAGCTGGGGTGGCAGTGGGGAAGATTACTGGGAGAATAAAGAGGACATGGGATTTTGAGCATGCAGATCATTAAAACTTGTGCCCCACCAGAAGGACCACAAAGAACTGATAGAGCTGCTCAAACCTCTTCTGTTGGAATAAATGTAACAGGAAATTTCCTCAGCTCATGTCCTGGGCTGCGGATGTGGAGGAAGATGAGGGCAGATGTAGCAGGCTGTGTCTCCATTTGTGTGGCAAGGCTTGTGCGAGCCCGCTGCACTGCCTCTGGGGAAGAGCTGGGATAAGATCTAGGACTGTCTCTCACTGCCCAGAGCTAGTTGAGCCATTTTCATTATAACATTGTGGATTCAGTTGTCATGTGTGATGAAACTTCTTTCTGTTCCTATGAGTACACCGAAAAGATTTCAAAAGGACTTTTATCCCGCTTTGGAGTCCTCTCACATGGGCAAGCTGCTAAAATGAGGGCTTGGTGTTTACACCTCTAAGTGTAAACTGGCTGCTGCTAAGTAATCTGTGTAGTTCAGCCTGTTTCCAAGAACAAAGTCTGCAAGAGAAAAGAAATGGGAAATGGAAAACAGTGCCATGATCTTTCATTAAAGACAGAGCAAGGTTTGTGATTGTCATTAATGGGTTTGTATTGAGTTCACTCTTAAATATGGCGGATTTTTTGACAAGATAAACCTGAGAAATTAAAAAGGCATACTTTGGAAAATAACTCTTGGTTCTGACAGATTTTCCAACCAAAGCTACAGAAAAGAGGTAGATAGAGGGAAAGGGAATATACAAATCCCTGTTTTATCAGTTAAAGATCTCATCACTTGCACAAGTGAACCCGGTGAAAATGACCCAGTATGTTCCTGCTATGTGCAAAATGCAGCGAAGTCTACCATTCACACTGCTATCAATTTAAGTAGCTTTACAGGAGACAAAAGCTTGCCAGCATTTGTCACCTGTGCATCCAACTCTGCCTGAAGGGCTGACCAGCCAGCCACTTCACTTCCCTTTATCTCTGAAAATGTCATGGTGCTGTAAAACCCTGTGGTGTCACAGTGCAGAAGCTTTCCAGTGGTAAAGTGTGGTAACCTGTCCACTGAAAAGCCTTTCTTGGTGTGGAATGTGAACTTTCTTTTTCTACACTTGAATGTAATTCACATGACAGGAAAACTGTTACTTTTCCAGCTATGACCAATGTATAAGATAGTGAAGACAATACACTGCAGTAATTCCACAGTTTGCCTTTAAGCCAATTGGAAACCGGCTTTATCACAAAGCTGCTTTGTCTTAAGTACATGGTTATTATAGCTAACATGACCTAACTAGATGTAGAGAATATTTAAGTAACAATATACTTGTGTTCAGTTCATTTAAGTTGTACTCTCTAAAACACAGGAGTTACCAGCATTCTGGATATCATACTTTCATCTTGTATGCAATATAGTAAAACAACGACAAAACCCCCAAAGATTTGAGGTAAGGTACTGCAGACGTACATGCTGAAGTGAAGCAGGTAGAGGTGGTGATCCACTGCCTTATTATCAGGAAGGAATTTCCTCTCTTCCTGCCTACATTATGTGTTACATATGTTACAATATGTTACAATTCATACGCACACATTTACAGAAGGATATGCTTTTACTGCAGCTTTCCCTCGACGGCTGCCTTCCCTGTCCTACTCATATGAAGGCAGAGATTGTTGAGCTTTAGGTGTTCTTTAAATCATGTGGTATTTACCTATTTGTAATTACTTTGGTCATTTACATTTATTTATACTTTTTCACCAGCTTCACTAGTTTTATATGTTGTTTTACAGCTATAGCATGTAAATTGTATTTTATAGCTAGATAGGCTGCCTTTGTCTGTGGGTAGGTGGCCATTGTGCAATAAGAGAACTTATCACTTCCTCTGATAAAATATTTTATTACATTGCTACCCACAGAAGGGGAGGAACTGAGGGACAGCTGATGGCATACTGTGACAAATGTTCACATTTTGGAAACTGTTTGTTTGTTTGTTTTTAATAAAAATGCAAAGTTTGCAGTTCAAAGAGTATCTGAACAAAAGGTTAAATTAATCTTAAAGGCACAGGATTAGTTGTTCTTAAATGAGTTTCTTCATATTTATAAAATGCATAAAGCAAGGTTCCTGGAATAAACAAAATTCCCTGTGGCTAGAATCTCTGAGTAGGTTATATTTGCTTGCTTACATGCTTTCAGCCAAATGTAATGGCTGCACCCTGGAACTGCACCTTTAGACTGCTAGTGAGCCTTGGGTTGCTGTGGTGTCAGAACAGATGCACAAATGGCTGCTGTCATATTTTTTGAGATCAAAGCATGAAGTGAAGAGAATTTGATCATTATGGGAGCAAATATTTTTTTCTTTTTTTTCCAGATGAATCATAGTGCTCATCCTTCTACTTATGAAATGACAATTCAAGTACAAAATCTCAGGAAGAGAATTTTCTATATTTAGAATGAAATTCACGTAGTATGAGGAACCCCAGTGCAGCTGAGGACCTTTTCAGCTAAATGAGGCAATGAGACAAGCAGGGTTTTCATCCAGGATTCCTCCTGCTGTAGGCTGTCAAAAGCACTATTTACGGGAATTTAATGGGCAGGCTTTGCAAGAAAAAGAGAGCCTGTGTAGCACCGGGTGAGCAGAGCAGTATTCACCAGCCAGACTTTCTTCTTTGCAAGTGAGTGGTCAGCCAGGGAGCACTGAGGCATGGGACTGGAGAAAAACAGGGTAGTCAAGCACTGCTGGCTGGTGGTTCTTGGCTACAGGAGTGGCCCTTTGGGCACCATACAGCCAGGATGTGGAAGATCTGTGTTGGGAGTTGCTCAAATCCATGGCAGATCATAAGATTTGGGAGGTCATGGAAGTAGAGTACAGCCATTTTCCTTAAATATCCTCTCTTAAAAAGCAGTAATCCCAGGTCACCAGACTCTGAGAAATGAGAGATGCTGGACTGAGTCCAGAGAAGGGCAGCAAAGCTGGTGAAGGGTCTGGAGCACAAGTCCAGTGAGGAGCAGCTGAGGGAGCTGGGGGTGTTCAGTCTGGAGAAGAGGAGGCTCAGGGGTGACCTTATCGCTCTCTACAGCTGCCTGNATTGACGGGAGGGTGCAGCCAGGTGTGCGTTGGCCTCTTCTCCCAGGCAACAAGTGACAGGATGAGAGGACATGGCCTCAAGCTGCACCACGGGAAGTTCAGGCTGGACATCAGGAGGCATTCCTTCACTGAAAGGGTTGTTAAGCATTGGAATGGACTTCCCAGGGAAGTGGTGGAGTCACCATCCTTGGAGGTGTTTAAGAAACATCTGGACATGGCACTTCATGCCATGGTCTAACTGGCAAGGTGGTCAAGGCTGGACTTGATGATCTTAGAGGTCTTTTCCAGTGTTTATGATTCTGTGATTCTGTATTAGTGTCAGCCAGACTGAAACTGCTTCCCTCAGTGGGGCTGTGAGACTTACATGGGAGAGATCAGATGCTCTCAATCTCTGCCATACGCAATCGGAAAGCTCTCGGTCTCTTGCAGTTTCAACTTCTAGGTCTGTGCCAGAGTAATCCCTCTGGTTTTTTCCAGATTGCTAAGAATTTGCAGCCACCAGCCGTAATTTCTGAATGTGGCTGTGTTAAACATCCCATGGATTAAAAATACCTAAAAGTTACTAACCAGAATGCTGAAGAGCAGTGCTTTTCTCTGTGCAAATTCCGAACTTGAGTAGTTACATCCTCATGCTGTGTACAATTAGAACAGTAAAAAGGTACGCACATAGATGTTGTAAGCAGTAAAACCTGTTAGCTTCTTATTATCAAGTCCTGGAATTCCAGTTGCTATATTTCCATTTCTTCTGATTATTTTCAACTGCCTCTACAAAAATATATACAATTATTGCTTTTCCTCTTGTTTTCCTTCCTGCTTAATTCTGAGCCTGGCTTTATACTTCTGTCTCCATAAGATGTGGAACAGCTCTAAATCAAACATGTAACTTTTCACTTAAATGACCTGAAGATGGCTTTGCCTGTTTCCCCAGGTGGCTTAATAAATAGAGACCTTTTGTCCCTTAGATGATTATCACAGCTGTAACCACACCATTTCTCCAGTTTTCAGTACAAAATCTGTTGTAAGTCATAGTTAATTTACATTAGCCTCCAGAGATGTTTATTCCTCGAGATTGCTGTCTTCCAAGCTTATCATTATATGTCAGAATGTGCAGACACAGTTCAACCTAAAGGGCTGTTGATAGTGACTCATCTTTATTCAAACATTTCTTGCTCATCCTTGAATGTTTCAAGCACATGCAGCTCCTCCTCAGTTCCTGTAGTTTGTGGTGGTGTTCAGGATACACATACATATTGTATACACATTTCAGCATATTTGGAGCTTTCAGTGAGGGCTGAGTATGAAAGTATTTATAGGTTTTAGAAGTGAGTGTGTGTGCAACTGAGGTAGGAATCTTTGTGGTAGTGCTAAATGAGCTAGCTGAGATACTGGTAGGAATAAAGAATTTTTCTTAGATTTACTAAACCTTCTTGAATGTTATCTGGCAGCCACACTGTTCACATGCCTTTCCTGACCCTTAACTCTGTATTTCATTTATTCTCATGGAGAGCAACTTTAACGTTTATTATCATCACTGGACCAACCTTTTTTTTTTTTTTTTTTTTAACTAACCAAGTACTGACTGGATACACTTGTGAAGTCTGAGGAGGAAAATCCCCCAATTTCAACCTGTTATTCAATAAGTCTTCCTCCTGGTAAACTCTTTAAAAAGGAATGTCTGCGTTGCACCAACGTTTCCAGTTTCCCCTACAGGTTGCTCCAAAGGTGTGTCCCAGCAGTGACAGCACCCCTTCAGGCAGATACAACAGCAAGGTGTGGGCTGGCGGCAGAGACGGGAGTCTCAGCACAGTCCTGCACCCAGCTCCGTAGCTGTGCTAATGACTAACTGTGATGTAACCTTAAGCAAGTCTCGATGTGTCTTTGTGCATCTTACTTACCCTTCTAGTAGGATAGGGAGGGATGATAGTGGCAACCTGGCACTTCCAAAGCGCTTCGACAGCTACTGTGTGAATGGGTTTTGTACCAGTGTTGTAAAATACCTATTTAAATGGCTGTTAGAGGGGGAACATCAGTTTTCCTTTTACATATAAAGCACATGGCCAGATCCTTCTAGAGATACTTGAAGTCTTAAGGAAAAATAAGCTACAAGATGCTTTACTATGGAGAGACTGGACTTCAATAAAAACCTTTTCTTTGTAATGGAATACAGAAGCAACATAATTGCCCTGTTAATAAATTAATTACTTCACTCCTCCTTTCTGCTTCATTGCCTCCTGCAGAAAGGTATAGGCCATCTGGAAAACAAGCACATCAAACTCACCATTTATCAGACTTGTGTATTTAATTTGCACCCCCAGCCTTTAATTTTACTAAGTAAATTATTTCCGTATTTATCAGAAACTAATAAAAAGCAAATTTTACTTTGTATTATCCAATACAAATAACTACCACATCTGCTGAATTTCGGTAGTAGTGAACACAAATTACAGTAAAAAAGGAAATCACAGATTCACTTTCTGGTGAAACAAAGAAAGCAAAACCTAACTGTGTCTTTTGGAGGCAAAACTCAGAAATTAATTTTCAGCCCTATATTTAATTTTTAAAAGGAACAATGGAGGCCCAAGCTTAGAAGGCTGCCTGCCCCAACATGGTATTTCTGTCCCCTCAATTCTTTTGCACAACTTATGCATATGTACAATACAAGAGCTGAGCTGAAAAGCTTTTTTTTTAACTGAAACCTTTATCACTGTCAAAATGGTATTTTTTGAATGTAAAAAGCAGTCTTCTTTGCAGAGCACACACACAAGAAGTATACAAGTCATTTCAGCTGGAATAATTGTAATCTAGAATACAATAACGCTTTATCTGTTTGACATTGATGAATTAAATGATGTAACAGCATACACAGTGGTGAATTCTTAGGGGACAGTAAAAAATCTTTAGGCATTATGAGAGCCTTTTCATTGGGATTTTCCTAGAGTCCCCAAATTGGCTTCATTTCTTTTTTCATATTTTCATGATCTTTGACAAAAGTTTTGAAAATGTCCTACAGACAGGGTGCTAAGTGTTTCTGTTCAACAGCACTGAATTTTAAGGGTTTTTTAAGGTAGTTTCCACTTTGGACTCCTGTTGTGTTTAAAAATAAAATAGGGCAGATATGCCTCCTCTCTCTCACAAATGGAAAGTCAGATAACTCCAGGTGGCCCATTTGAAATGCAGCAAGGTAGCAGCAGCTCACATTAAGAGCACGGTCAAGCCTGCTATACCTATTGAAATCAAGGAATGTCACTTATATTTAATACAGGTTACTGAAATGAATTTATTGCATCTAAAATTCATTGTTTTAAATGAATTATCTGTAACCTGTCTTAGAAAAACACCATTGTTCTCTTAAGTGCAAAATGTTAAAAAGATACTTGTTCATTCATTACAGGAGAAGCAGTCTGCCTTTCAGATAAGAAACTAAAACAATCAATGTAATCATTTTCCAACTACAATTTAAATTAACATTATTCATTCTGGCTCCTCCATATACCCATGACCTTTACAAGCCTTTATTTATCACACATAACAAAAAACTTAAACAGCTAATTTTGCAGGAGTCAACACTGATGTATTACTGATCATTTCTCATTTTAAATGGTTGTGCTACCCACTTTAAAAGATGTCTGCTGTACATGGGAGAGTTTTTATTTTTATCATGTAAAAGGGTTTCTGATAGTCATAGAAGAACAAAATACATTCGTCCATCTAAGACTCAATCACGTGTCAAACACATCTGGGTTATGGTGTTAAAGTCACTTCATGTGAAAGTGGATTATATCAGCAAAACACACTTGAATAATTCACTGGGATCTAGATCCCCATTCCAACCTCACACTATATTCATTTATGAATAAGGAGATGTTTTTTTCTCATGGACTGTCCTTAGTATATCTGTGATGGGACAAGGGCAAGATCCAACCTTACTGGATAATGCAAGATACCTTAGACACTCTGTTCACTGTGCTGTGACTTCATTCACCACCCCATATGTGTCCCTATGACCCATTTCCATTGTTGGTGTTCTGCTCTGTGCAATCCCCTTCTCCTTCATCACGAAAGAAATGTTGTCACCCCATTAACTTCTCTTAAAGCTAAAGCTGAAGGGAAGGAGACCAGGCTCACCAGGCTGTACATCTGTGTCCCTTGTCCCTCCAGGGTGAGTTCTGTGGTCTTCCTAGGCATTAGGAACCCTGCCCTCTGTGTTGTCTCTGTGACAAACAACCTATGAACCCAAGCAGCCCTGTATCTCAGCACTGTCAGAATTGCATATAGATTTTTAACAAGCAAACACCCAAGATATTTTTCTATGTGCCAGCCAATGTAGTCTGCAAGTCAGTGTCTAGCTCTGAACTGGGAGACTGCCAGGGGACAGTAGTTCCATTTTGTGTTAAAGTCTTGATTTCATTTCTGTTCGAGTGAAGGCATTTTTCACGTGTTTACAGAAAGTTTTTGTAGAAATAGAGACCAGAATTCGAGTATGCTAGCATACACTACATTGGATGCAATGGACATGATCATGCTGTGTTTCCCAGTGGTACACGATTTGGCTTGAAATGAAAAGCCTCAGCAGGAGACCTGGAGGAAAATCTTCACTATGATAAGGTAGAGGACAACCTCTGAAACAGAGACCTAATGCTAGTTCCCTCATTCTGCACCTTAAAGATTGACTTGAGTCTGAAAAAATCATCACCCCTGCCACACAGGTCCCTGTTAGGAGGCAGTGGCCTCAAAGTAGCCTTTAGCCTTCAGAGCCCTTTTCTGAATGTGGGGCATCAGCCCTTGTAAGGAGAGCCCTTGCCAGGCAGACCTTTGGGCTGTTTCAGCCTGGGATTCGTTACGTGGCATTTGCCCCTGTGGGCAGTCAGGACTCAAATGGATAAACCCATTCTCTGCTGATGAAAATGTCCAAACCGGTTGCTTTCTTGAGTTACTGCAAGCAGTAAAGGTGGCTATGTGGAATTTTTTCTCTCTTTGGTGAAATTCTCTCCTGTTTTTCCAAAAGCTTCCCATTCTGTGAGGAAATAAGCATTGCTGTCTTCTGCTTTTTTACAGTTGTGGCCAAAGTAGAAGATTCTCGCCCAGTGCAGAGACCCCCCAGAAGGCCACGGAAGCCCAAGACATTAAATAATCCAGAAGACTCCACCTACTACACTCTAATACATGTGAGTTTAGGAAGCTTTTGTAGGCTAAAACTGTCAGATAATTCCCACCAAACTATCTTTCTAATTGCCCAATTCCCATCATTCTTTTCTAATGCAGCATAAAACTTGCATCATGCTGAAAGGAGGCATGCCACAAACTTCATATTTCAAACGAGACTTGAAATTGAAGTACAGAGTTACCCAGACTGGGGAGCTAAGTCAGACCAGTATTTACTTTTGTACCTAAACAGAAATACTTTCAGTATATGCGTAAGCAGCATTTGCATTTTCAATAGCCAAATCAAGTGCCCTGTCTCCGTAGTTTCTTTGTAAGTCACAGGAGAGAACCAGGAGAGTCACAGGTTTGTTTGGAGCTATTTTGAGCATCTAAATTAGTGCTTGATCTTGCAGAGAGAGCAAATACTAAAATAAGATGTATTAGTATGCACACTGTAACTTCCTTTACAAATGTGTCAGATTGTGATTATGAGGGCATTGGCAAATACCAACAGCTCAGGAGACTAATGGATTTGAGTGTCTCTATATATAGCCTTTGGTCCAAGTTCAGATACCGAGTGCTGCTTTCCCCTCTTGACTTCAGTGCCCTTAAATATAGGAAAAAAGGCAAGAAAGTAAGCAGAAAGAGTGAAAATGTAAAAGCAGCTCAGAAAGCACTCCCAACAAAAAAAGCAATTAAACTGATTTGCTCGAGGTGCCTGTATCTTAGTGACCTATTTTAACAGCCGGTGAGAACCAAGCTAATAAACTAACCGTAGCAATTGCTTCTCCTTTCAACAGAAGGTGTCACCAGGGCCTGTAGGGACGGTTGTGTCTGGCATACCAAAAAAAGACAAATACAGCTATGTTTTATTCTGGGGCTTTGAAATAACACAGCTTTGGAACGGTGATATTCTGAAAAGAAATTACATTCTTAAAAATAAATTTGCATGTAAGAATAAAATCTGTTTTGTGAAAGCAGGATTGGTGAGATAAAGGACTGAAATGAAAGGCACCACACAGAATCTGTATTAGGAAATTTCTGAGGAGAAGGGTAATTCTGAAGTAAATGTCTGTTTAGAAAGCTAAGACTATAGTCAGGAACATGGTATTTTCTGAGAGCTAATTTGTTACATGGCCAGCTCCACATCAGAAAACAGCCATCAGTGCAAACAAAAACTGCAGTAATGCCAGGAAATTTTTAATCAATTTTTCAGCAGCAGCTTTTCAAGGTATTAATCAATATTACCTTCAATGAGTTGGGTTTTCAAGAAGGTGTGAAAAAGAGAAGCCTGTCTTCCTGACATGAAGTTCACTGGTCAGGGAAAGGTTCAGCGTAAATATCTATACACTGAAGTTTAGAAAGGTGACATAGTAGTTCTTAAATTCTTAGACCTTGGGTAAGTCATTAAGCTCTAACTTTAGATGGTAGACAGCTTTCCCAGCTATTACAGATTTTCTACTGTATTAAAAATCTGTGACCTTCAGGCATTCACAGATTATTATCAAGCCTAGATCATATTAAAGTGAAGAAACACAATATGAGTTCATTTTAAAAAAAATTTTCTCTATGTTCTGCAAAATCAGATATTTCTCTCACATCATGCTGCAGACATTAATTAGGCACCTTACATTCTTACTCGTCTCCTTGCATATCAAATGACCTGAAGGGTATACAGGTATAAATGAAGCCTGACAATAGCCCACTGTTCATATAAGGCACTAGAATTTTATTTTGGGGTATTTTTCTTTAAATCAGCCTATCATTTTGGAATTATATGTCATGTTCATTTGCCTGCATACTGAAGTCCATCAGGATTTCTGATTCTTGGTGACTTTATAGTCACTAATTCTAGTAAATTTTCACTCATTTGCAAGAAACACAATTAAGATCAACTGCACTTAAAAAATACTGCCTTTGAAGTGTGATGTGTTAGGTGCTGCAACATAGCATTGTTTTGGCTGTAGGGATAGAACTCTATTACAGATAAGAAATTATTCACATTCCCTATGAATCTTCTCTCCTGTGCATTTTTAGAAATCTTGTATCCTAAAGGTTCTTTTGCCACCTAGTATACTGTTTATAAATGGGGCCTTTGTCCATTTTATTCTGCTAAACCTGTGTGAAGACTACGTTGGCATTAATGAGAATAGGATTATGCCTCCTCCCATTGCATGGCTTCTATTCATGGAAATTCTCATGGCATCACAGTAAATTTGCGTCAGTGAGATAGTGTTGTCAACTTCATTAAAACAGCTACAGCTATTTGCAAGTTTTAGATCTCCTTTTTCTGTTCTGATCATCATTACTTTGGGGTTTTTATTCCCAGTATGGCAACAAATTTGGGAGCAACAATGCTAATCTCATTCTCCGTCTCCAATGTTCTTAAAAGGGATTTTTCTGGGATACTTGTTCATTCTCTATAATTTCTTCTAATGAAAAATATATAACACTCTCCTACCTTCCACTGATGAATTGTATGTTTGCATAAGCTTTCCTTTTCATATTTTTAATTACTTTGTATTTTCTTAGAAATCAATACAAGATGAAAAACGGAAACCAAGAAAAGAAAGGTAATTTTTTTCATTATCTCACTATTGTCATTCCAGTACTCTAGAATAGTTTTTAGGTGTATTTCGACCAGGAGAATAAAACATTGAAAAAAGAATGGTAATTTAGTGATTCACAGGGGGACATGTATACAAAGTTAAAATATGCAGTTTTCATTGACTAAAATCCATTATAGAATTCAGTCATTCAGTTCTCCTAAAACATGGCCCTTTACCATGGTAAAACAAGCATTATAATAAGTTAAGGTCCATATCAAAGATAGTTCTGACACAGAAAATAATTGAAGGTGCTTAAAATTCTAGTCAAAGCAAAACCAGTTCTTTTTTGTTAGCAAAAATGCAAAGACAGTCAAAATTTTCTCCTAAAATATATGAGTTTTTGAAAATAGATAATAAAAAAATCAAAACAATGACTACTAATAACAGCTAAAGAAGAGTAGCCCTTGAAATTTGACCCAGAAGTGTTTTCGTCACAGTGTAACTAACCTATTTTGATGGATCTCTGCAGGGAAGAAGGAAGCAATAGGTATATTCTGCCCTTCTGTGTCTTAGATTCTTACGTGTGCTGCAGACCCGGTTCACAGCTCCCGACATACATCAGAGCTTTGCTTTATTTGTGTTTCTATACTGAGGCTTTTTTGCTGCCCCCTCAGTGGCACTGCTGTGGCACTGCTGTGGCACCGCTGTGGCACCGCTGTGGCACCGTGTGTGCGATGGCAGCCTGCTCAGATGCCAGATGAATGGACTCTCTGCACTGTCCTCGGCTAGGGCTGCAGAATACAAACTCAATAGCTAAAATATGTATCTTAAAGGATGTTGCATGACCTTACATCTATATAAAATGTGCTCACAGCACTGAGCTTCATTCAACCACAGTTTAAATTTCACTTGATTATTCCGCAGCTTAAAGGACTGACCTTATGTCCATGTCCCCCACATTTGGTCTCTTTCAGCTTTTTTTCTCATGTCATTTGGATCCTAAAAAAATTTCATACCCATTGATCTACTCTAGGGGAAAAGAAACCCTAACACACCAAAATCTAGTGTTTTCTCTCATTGGCCTCAGTTAGGTTTCACTTGTCTTAAATCTAGTTAACCAGTTCCCTGACTGCATCTTCTTCCATGTGCCGACTCTGTATTAGTGGAACACAGCAAGTGAAATCAGTTGGTTACTTCTGGTTTCTAACAATGTGAAGATTGAATTCTGAACTTCTCTATTCAGTTTCTTTTTAGGATATTATTTCTTTCCTTAGGCATTCTAAACTGGATGTTGGGATTGACTTTTTTCTGTATATATAATACCTGGAGAGCATTCACCTAACAAAATAAGAGATATCTGCATTATTGACACCCGTATCTGAACTAGTTGCTGTAGACTCTCTTCTTGTACTGAGAGAAAAAAATAGTCATCTTTAGGAAAACGATTCATCTCTTGCTCAAAAAGATATCTAAAACAGACCAGATGAATTATACCATAAAAATGCCTCTCCACTGAGTCTAATGGCAAACCTAAACCATTTCAATCATCTGTGTCTCCTTTATGAATACATAAAAGTATTTAGCATTTCCAAATTCTTGATATCTACATTGTACAGCAGTCACACTTCAGAGACTGATTTTTTGTGCCTATCTATATTTTTCCTTAGATCCTCAACACATAAGCAGAACTAATAATGATACTTGGTGGCCTTGGGTTTGTATGTTGAAAATAATACTGAAAAGTTAAACTGTTAACTTAGTGTTCTTATTTATTGACAGTCTGAGCAAAGTGCTAGATTTAGATATCTACTACCAAGAAATTTCCTCTACTGATTCCACCTCCAAGGACAGCAGTACTACCACAAGAAGGAAGAGACACCCAATTGAGCGCAGGACTTCCATTTTAAGAGCTACTGAGCGGTAATTCATATAAAATAGTAATAGGAAAAAATAAATATTGTATATCCTTGCTGAGATAGTCAAAAGATTAATAAAAAGAAAAGAAATGCACTTTCAAATTACACCTAAATCTATTATTTTAGTCATGGAATTTTACCAAGTTAACTTGTAAAACACATAGCTGAACATTTCCCATCTTAAAATGAGAATATCTGAAATATTCCCCATGCAGGAGGGATAAATGCCAGTGTGATTGATGTTCAGCCTACCTGTTAGTTTTTGGTTTCCCAAGGGCCAGATGGACAGACATTCTGCATCTCTCATCTAAAATAAAATTAAACTGAAGCAGAATCTAAAAACTGTATTTCTGATTAGTTAGGTTTTAAATAGGGTGGACATGCACCAGACTCTGCATGTTTTCTGCAGGTAAGACTCCAGCTTGACTGCCTCCTTCTCCTGCTGTCCCGTAGCAGCACAGGTGTCTGTAGCCTGCATGCACCTCGCCAAGGTGGACGGCCAGGAGAAAAACCCTAAAGGGAGGGTTTGCTCCACTTCCTCTCTTCTCACATAGACTTCATAGAAGGTGACCACTGCCAGGCTAACCAAATTCATATTCTCACTCTTGCCAATGCACCCACACACACAGCACATGCAACCACGTATCTGCATCTCTTAATATAATTGCATCTTCTTGCATGTTCCTAAATGTAAGAAAAGCTTGGAAAACTATCTAGGTCAAAGTCTTAAGGGAAACACTAAGCCTGGGATGACGGCTGAATTTGAAAATGTGCCTGAAGTAACAGAGAAAATGTTTGTAGAACATTTAGAATGTAGAATGTTTTGTATTATGTATTTCATTTCTGGCCTTTTTTTCATGGAGGATCTAAATTAGTTTCAGGAAAGTGTTGTGAAGACATGTAATTAAAAGTAATAATATCAGGGAATTACCATATAGTTTACAACCATTAGAAAATGTTGCATTTCTAAGGTGGTTAATTACACCAAACCTGTCACCCTGAGGGGTCTGGTGTAGGTGAATGAAAGTTTTGCTACTGAGCTTACTAAAAGAAATTTCTTACCCTTTACTATGTGCTGCTCTGATTGCAGCCTAAGTAGCCATAGTGAAGCAAAATACGTCTAACTTTTAAATTAACAGTTACCTCAGAGGGCAGATGAATGCAATTAGTAAACATTTCTGCACTTCAGTCTCTCTTGAATAGGGTCACCAGGATATAAAGACTATACAGCCATTTCAGTCTACAGAAGTGAAGCATTGAGTATTTTTTATTTGGCAGTTTACCTTCGACATTGGTGTAGGACCAGTGGTGGGGGCACCTTTAGCGTAGAACACTACAGATTTTTGTAATTATTTCAGAGTAATTTACTTTTTAAATAACCGTCTCTTATTTTTAACCTTGCTCCGTGGCAACAGCTGATGCCACGTCACCATTCCAGCCCATCAGAGGTGGCATCCAAAATGCATCTTGCCATCTGAAAATAAAATAAAATGAGGTGGACACTTACAGTGAGCTCCACAGGCAGGTTAAATACAGAGCAAACAAATTTATGCCAACTGAAAATCTGGTGGAGTAACCATCAGGCAAATGCTACTGCAAAGCATCCCCATCCTCTCAATGTTTTTATGTCCTTTTATTATGTCCCCTTCATAGAAGAACATGTTGTTCTTCTGTGTTCATCTGCTTCTAGCATATAATGTGTTTGTTCCGAGGTGCCTGTTTTGTGCAGCACAGGAAGAGGCCTAGCAAAGTCAGCTGATTTTTTTTCTTTCTCCTTTTATTTTCCCCCCACAAGGGTGGAGGTTAAGCAGTCGATTAGGAGTGTTTGCCAAGGTAAATGTTTTGACTTTAATTCCTAAAACACTTCTGTGCTTAATCCCTAGGTCGAGGGTTGCAGAAAGACCCCTGGACGAGAGTAAAGCCGAAGATAATCCCTATGACTACAGACGACTGCTGCGCAAGACCTCGCAGCGCCGGCGCCTTATCTAGCCGTTCTAGCTGCTGCTGCTGTTCCTGCTGCCATTTGGCTTTTATTAGCATAAATTTTTTTTTATCATTTTATACCATGTGTTTCCCTTTTTTTTTTTTTAATCTTCAATGTTTCAAGTTTACGTGTGTGTTCATGTGAATATGAATTACTGTGGTTTACAGCCCAACACGATTGCAAAGGGACACTGTCAGTCACATATATTCCTCCCTAACATAAAAATCAGCTTTCTTTTGTGTACCCTTGCTACATCCTGAAATTATTAGACATTAAACAGCTTAAATCTAGTTTACTTTCCTCAGTGCATATTTTATCAGTCTCATCCAATCAAAATAATAATTTACTCTACAGTTCCCTAGTTAAGCTTTCAAATTCCCATACGCACCTTCAGAAAACCTTAGTTGTTGTTTCTAATAAATTGTTTTACAGGAAAAAAATTATAAGAGCACCATGGGGGAATTTCTGCTCATTTTAGTTTACATTGACTAAATTTTGGGATGACCTGTTTGTGGCAAGTGTCCCTCTAATTACAATGAACATATACAATTAATTGGATAGTATACTATGGCAGTTTATTTCATTATTGACTTTACTGTAAAGCTAGTAGCCAGTTTTAAAGGTCAATATTGTGTGTATAATCTTTATGTTGGAGCTATCCATTTATGGGAAGTATATCCAGCCCTCTCCTCTGCCTCTGAGCTTTGTGACTAAGTGATGAACTTTTAAATCATGTTTGCTTTGTTCTCATTTGCATTAGATTTTTAGGAATCTTAATCTCTGGGGTACCAAGAAAGGAATAGAAATACACTCTCTGGTTGATTGCTGCCGAAATGTAATGATCATTCTTAATCAGTTCCACTAGAAATTAAATGAAAATAAAAGCAACAGCCACAGTGTTCAAATTTCCCCGATTCCTTTCTCAAAAGACCCTTTTCTTTCACAGAAACCACACAGATAATTGCAGCACTTCCTTTCAGGATTCGTAATTGCATGTTCCCAGCTGCAAAGCAAGAGAAGGCAAATTTCATGATGCCAGCATAAAGGCCTGATCCTACTCCATTCCTCGGCTCTCGTAAATGTGACAACTGGCGGCAGCAGTCAGCCACAGGGGCTGGGTTTTGTACGTTCCCCACGCACATTTGGCCTTTTCTCCAGAGACAGATAACCATTGCTTCCTGATCTGTAACTAGTTACAAGGCTACGCACCGGATTAAAATGTGCTGCAATGTAAAATTTGCTACAAATTGTTAAAATTTTGAAATCTGTTTTGAAGTTGCTTTGTCATGTATTATTAAAATGGTAAAGTAAATAAAGATGCACAAAGCAGTGATACGGTTGGTTGTGTCTGGATTACACCCAGAACGGACATGGGCTGCAGCTTGAGTGAGCAAGGCAGGGAAGGGCTCACAGCAGCCTCTGGCCGTGGAAAGCTGGAGTTACTGTCTACGTGCAAGCCAATGTGATGCGGCAAATAGAACAGACTGTAGTTTCACTCGAAGAGATGCCTAGACTGGTTTTCTTCTGCTTTCCCACCACGGCAGTGTTTTAAAGCATTGAGACATTTCTGTGATGTCTCATGGCGGGACACTCCTGGTAGCCATGCGGGTGCCCGCAAAAAGCACAGAGCTGCCCCGGGCTGAAGACAGCGCGGAGCCGCAGGGCTTGGCTGCCAGGAGCGTGGGGGCCCTGCGTGACCAGCGCTCTCGGCAGAGCCACATCCTGGCCTGGTATGGTCCCGTCTCCCTCCCCCCAAGGCCAGAGCTTGAAATCTCTCCTGTGCCAGAGGAGAGGCAGCCGCGGCAAGGAAAGGCTCCGTGCTCCCGCGGACACCAGGCTGGGTGGAAAAGGGAGGCTTGGTTGCCTTCAGAAATGACGCCGTGAAGGGAATGGGAACAGTTGTTTTCGTGCTCTTTCCGTCTGGCCTCGGGGCCCTCTGCCTCCTTCCACCATGGTCCCCAACTCGGAATGTTGCGGGAAGCCCCCGGGAGTGCCCCGGAGCTCTGAGGACACGCGGGGCAGCGGCGGCGCCGCTTAAGGCTCCTCCCGCACGTCCGTGGGAGCCAGGATCCCCCTGCCTGCACGGCAGCAGGAGGGGCAGCCGGAACCCAGCGCGCTGCGGGCCCTTCCACCAGAGCCTTCTCCGCGGTCGCCCGGCCCGATGGGGCGCCCGCCGGTGGCTGTGGGCCGGGCCGGGCCAGGCCAGGCCGAGCTGATGGGACGGCGGAGGCGCAGGAGGGCTTTCTCTTCCTCACCTCGGGACTGCCCCGCTACTCGCCGCCGGCGCCACGGGCTGTCCCGGCCTCGGCGTCGGCGCCGCCGCCCAGGAGTGCCCTGCTCGGACGTGCGGGGGTGTCCTGGTGCAAAAGTGGGAGGTGGGGTGGGGGGATTTTCCCTCGCTTTGCGTCTTTAAGGACTGAGGACACTTT